>JAVSBV010156749.1:0-14854 GCA_033117975.1 Parotocinclus spilosoma
GAGCTGCCACTGGATTTACCGTATACCAAAACACAACACGTACACGCACTGTTTTGATGGTTGTAAACCGCAGTTCTCGTGTAGTGTCGCGAGGTTTGGTGAGAGCGCCTCCTTTCAGTGTGCTTTAAGATTTCTGAAGAGAGAAATGAGCTCGGCCATGATGTGTTAACCGGCTGTGACTCTGAGAGCTGAATTAATCTGGAAAAGGTGCTTCTGAAGAGTACAGTCGCGGAGAGACGTTACGAGGAATTATTGCACCTTCAAGGGGTGTTTTTGATAAGAAAACTGACTTTGGAATCTGATACTCAGTGAAAACAATGAGCGGCGGCGGGACTCCGTACATCGGCAGTAAGATCAGTCTGATCTCCAAGGCCCAGATCCGCTATGAGGGAATCCTCTACACCATCGACACCGAAAACTCCACCGTGGCGCTTGCTAAAGGTGGTTTATCCAACTTTTTAGACGAAACGAACTGTAAATAGCTTGTACTCTGAGTAATTGTTGTTTTCCGTCGCTAGTTACCTTTGTAAAGCAATGCGTTAGCCATTAGCATTGGTTAGCAGCTAGCACACACAAGCTAGCTGTAAAGCCGTTAACGTTTAACCGACATTTTAACTATGTGTGTACGAATTTAAACTTTCGTTAAACGAAATGCTGTTACTTCAGACTCGTACTACAGTTGCAATATTTTTTTTTCTTGACCGCAAGTTCCAAATGCTCGCCATATAACATGACTACGTGTGGCGTACATGGGTGAACTATATGGTTGATGGAAATGATGGCATGTGTACTCGATCTAGTTCACTACATTACCCAGGTGGAAAGTATTTGGGAGACGGGAAGCCTGGGGCTCTGTGCCGAAACAGTTTCTGTACCTGTAGGAACGGAATTGATTCATGTGTAACATCGTGTTTTCGTTAAAAAAAAACTTCACAAACACAAGCATGTCGGTTTAGTTACTTGCGCTGCTGTTTTGTTATTTACTAGCAGCTGCTTTGTTCTGTAAATTTTAATTGGCACGTCGAGTAAAAAGTAACTTGACGCCTTTGCTTGTGCCTCATGGAAGAACAAAAGGTCTTAATTAACCCTAGTTTTAATATGGGGTTAGGACTTTAGGTAGATGTTATTGCTGTTTAGAGTGGTAGGAGATGCGGCTGCATGATATTGCAGTACAGTAGAAAAAAATGTATGTAACGTATAATGCCAGATGTATAAATCTAGGACATTTCACCAAATATTTTGTTCTATTGGAAAATAATTAATCATTCTGATTTTTGTATAGAAGTGCATCTGTATGGACAGTGGTAATGAAAAATAATTGTTATATAGATATTTTAAACTTTAATGAACCAAAGCAGAGCTCAGTGGAAATATTTTTACCAAGGGTACTAAATGGTGGAGAAGTGATCATACTTTGCTTATGCTTCAAGTAGCTGTAATGTGAAAAGTAAAGTAGCAAAAAGGTACATTATATTAATATTATATTTATATAAATATTATATTTATTGTTAAATACTGAATCTTACTTAAGTCTTTCTTGTTGTTGAACTGAAATATAAGACATTGGTTATGTAATATATTATAATTATTGTATATAATACTATATAATATATTTATTTATAATTTTTATATATATATATATTAGTTACTTATTAATTTGTAAAGAACGATTGCGCGTTATGCTATAATTTATCAGAAGTCATATCCCATACCTCACTATGTTAAAGTGTAAGTTGAGTGGCAAATGATGCAGTGTTTATTTTTTTAAATCTGGTGCATTTTTCTGTAACTTATAAAGCTTGATATGTCTTGATTGTTAATAGATTGTACGGCTGTATAATATAGAATAACATGCACCATAGAAACTTGACACCAGAGGTTTACATATTAGTATGCAGTAATGGGGTATTTTCTGGCTTGTATTTAGTGAAATCCTTTGGCACTGAGGACCGTCCCACAGACAGGCCAGTAGCTCCTCGAGACGATGTCTTTGAATACATCATCTTTAGAGGAAGTGACATCAAAGACTTGACTGTCTGTGAACCTCCAAAGCCCAACTGCTCCCTTCCTCAAGACCCGGCCATTGTACAGGTAAGTGTGCTCGGCACTTCAGAAAATTATAGGGTGTGTAACAAGACGTATGAAAGTGTATAAACGGCTGTGTATGAATGACGAGTTAAATCTAACGACTTAGATGTGTGTGCGGCTGCTGGGGCCTGTATTTTGTATTCCCGGTGCAGCTTTTAACTTGTTTCATGCATTTATAGGTGGAACACTAGCCTGGTTTGTGCATTTTGTATGCACTTAGTACACCTGGACTCTTAGGGTGTGTTTTTGGATCTTTTTTGTAAAGTGCGTGGCATGTACAATGTCAGCTTGCACATTGTTTAAACAGCAAAAATATTATTATAGGTGATGCATATATAGCACACCCCTTATTCTCAGTGCAGATGTTTGTATTAATTCTGAACAGAAGTGTAAATGAACTTTGTAAAAAAACAACAACAACTTTGCTTTTTGGATTTCTTGCTAATAACAGGCTTGATGGTCCTCTTTGTCTTTGGTCTGGAGCATACAGTATTTCTTCCAAACAAAAAGACCTTGAATATTGATTGGTTTCCACTGTGTGATTTTTATTGCACAGTAAAGATATAAGTAGCATTTGTGCAATTCACACTTTTACAGCAGTGAATTGATAGCAAGGCACTCAATATGAATAAAGATATAGATGTATAGAAGAAAATAAATACATAAACAATAAAGCCACTCTCTTCCTGACTGCCATTGAAATACTGCTGCACCCAGCAGAGCACACCGTAGAAGATGGTCAGATGCCACCACTGTGTCAAAGAATGTCCTCCAAATGACCTCAGTTTACTCAGCATGTAGAGTCTGTTCTAGTGCTTGACAAAGGTTTGCCAAAGTAATCCCATGCCCATGTGGTTCTCAGATGTTGACGAATTATGGTTCTTAATGCAGTGCTGTTTGAGGGATTGGAGATCTCACGTGTTTAGCTTAGGCTTGTGCTCTTGCCCTGAAGTTATGCGTCGCATTTCCTCCAGATGTCTTGAATTGCTTTATGATATTATCCACTTTCAATATTTTCTTGAGAAGCAATGTTTTTAGACATATTAATTTTCTCACACATTTGTTGACAATCTATAGATAATTTTCCATCTTTGTTCCTTGAAGACTTACCTGGATCCTGCTTTTCTAAATCATGATTACATTCGCCTGTTTGAAATGGCATCATTTAGGTCTTTTCCTCGTAACTAGCTTTATATTTCCCACGTACCAACTTTCTTGGGATTTGTTGAAAGCCTGAAATTCAGGTCTGGATGTTAATAACATTTGTTTTGTAATTGATATTCCTGTTCGTGACAATACTTTTTTTTTTTTTTTTTTCTTTTTTTTTCTCTCTCTCTCCATACTGAGATTTTCTGATTTGGGGTTGTAAATCATTTATGCTTGTATTTACATAATGCTCCTAACTAAGTCATGTGTAATGTAGAATTGGGTTTTGTATGTGGAATCTGTAGAAATAAGGTCTATGCAGCGTTTTAACAAGGTAATTATACAGCGTTAAATTAATCAATATAAAGGTAACATTTAACAGGGCTGTGGATAACAACTGTCTGACAAGATAACTAATAGGCCATAACATATTGTAATCAATTAATGTATTACTTTATTATATCTCCCAGTCCAGATTAGAATTGCTCTTCTACACCTGTAAATTGTTTATAAAGCTATTACAGTGGAAAGTGTTCATAATACAGTGTTACCTACTACTGTGTACTGTGCAGTATTAGCACACTGATGTTTTGAGTCATGTTATGTCAACTGTAGCTGGGACAGTGGCATTAAATACAAACTTTTAAACAATTTTCTTCCCCCCTCAGTCATCTCTGGGCTCCACACCAGCTCCCTCGTTTCAGTCTGTTGGATCCTATGGCACAGGACCCTTCAGTCGACCCCCTGTACGTGCCTACAGCCAATTCCCCACACCTCTGGTACCCCAGCCCATTGGAGCGCCGGTGGCAGCAGGTGAGTTTCTGTTTCTTTAGCATTTACAGTTTATCTTCAGATCGGAGTTTTGTGTGTTAGGTGGTTGATTAGGGTAGGTAAAAGGTGAACTGTAGTGTGATTATAATATTTACATGTTATTAATTTGCTATAACTGAATGTATACAAAGGTTTGAGGCTTTCTCAGGAATTTTCTCTCATCATCTAATTAAAACATACAGGTTTGTGATTGTTCCAGTCAAAGCCTGCCTTTTCCACTGCAGGAAAAAAAGAATATAAAAACGGCTATATTCCCACAGTGTGGTTATTGATACACTATGTAAGGTAAATCACATTAAATATTTTAACTGGCTAAACATTTTTATTGTTGAGTGAGTTTACTGCCTTTTGTGACAGTGCCAAAAAGTATTACACGGAATCAAGATAACCAAGCAACGGCAACGGGGGAATGAGAACTGTCTTTGTGCCGCAGCACACCAGAGTTGTCTTGTATAACCGATTTGACCGATAAATCTGAGCACACTGATTTCACTAACATTTAATTCACATTTAATTCTGCTCTAAACTGTTTTGTTTATTATACAGATCAGTGCTGATGACAAGGATGCGTTAGATTTTTTTAAATATAGCACAATATGAGTAAGGGAGCGTGATTCAGTGTTGTTTGTATCTCAGCCATTTCTTCAGCATTCTAGTTCTTTATAATGAGTGTGTGCTGTTTGCAGTATGCTTGATAAAAGTAAGCAGTGGAGAAATAACTCCTCTAAAACATTTAAACAGCATCACCTCACTGAATATGTAGAATTTGGCAAAGCAAAAGCCCAAAACAAGCCACCAATCTTGCTTTTTAATGATAGAGGTTTCCGTTGTTTTTTTTTAAATAATTCTTGGACAAAATAAATCGGTCAGTCACGTTTTATAAAATATTTAGACATATGACTAATTCTAAAGTACACATTTTATATACACTGATCACAAAGTTTTTCTTTTAGACTTTGTCCGGATTATGGCTGTCATTGGATCAAGTTTTTTTCCCATGGCAAGATGGTCATGTAGCAAATCAAGAAATCCAGAATTGTCTTAAATCAATTGCTGCAATCAGTAACTTATAATGGAACTGATAATTCTGTTGTCCTGTAAATGCAGCTGCTGTATCATAGTTCAACAACCCAGAAAGTCCTTCATTTCCCTTAGTACTGTGTATTCTGAGAAAATCTGCAACCAACAGCATTTGTTCCTTCAGCTGTGTTCAGCACCAGGGACAGCACATTGAACATGTCAAATAGCTGTGTGTCATGGGCAGCGTCCCCATTTGTTGTTGCACCTTTTTGTGATAGCTTGTGAACCACAAGAGATATTGCAAACCTGGTTGCTGCAATTGATTTGTGAGACAATTCAGGTCTGCTTTGATGCTACATTACCAACTTTCCATTGATTAAAACATGCCCATAATCCAATCTGGCAACTTTTAAGATGACAGCCATGTCATAGCCTGAAAGATTGTTACCTTATCCATTTCTTGCTGGGGTATTCAGATATGTCATTTTCCTTTTTGTTTCAGAACTAAAAGGGTGTCTTGCTGCGTTTGACTCACCCTGTATAATCTTTGATTTTCAGTTAGTGTTTAGTGCAGGTAAACTCAGTAATTTGTGTGTTTCTTTTTGTGCTCATCTATTTCTTCCTTGTTCTTTAGGCCATACCAGCCCATCTCTGGATAGTCTGCAGAAGAGCCCAAGCCTTGAGTCGCAAGTACAGCCGGTTTCTCTAGCACCCACTCCTTCTGTTGGGTTAGTGGGTCAGAAGAGTACTGCAGGAGGAGGGAGACCTGATCCCAGCTTTAAAAAACAGCCCGCTGAAAGCCAGGAGCAGAACAAGGGTACGAATCAGCTGGCCTTTACCTATTATTTACAAGATTATAATTAGATTGGGACTGTAACTTCTGGAATCAAATCTAATGGCTATGTGTAATCCACAAATCTGCTTATGGTACATGCAGCTTTCTCAAAAGCTCTGTTTAGCTGCTCTACAAAATATATTTGTGCTTATTTTTTGCTTCATTTAAATACAGTCTGAGCACAATATTACGACCACTCTTTTGTTTATGCACTCAATGTCCAGTATATCAGCCTGTTTTTTTTGTTGTTGTTTTTTTTTACCACATTGGAGTTCCTTGTAGATCTGTAATTACAAACTGCAGTCCATCTGTTTTTCTACATACTATTAGTCTCTTGTTCTTTAATTGTCAGGACGCCCATGGATCAGGTATCATTTTGGTGGTAGTTCTTTCTCAGCACTGCATTGAGACTGATGTTGAGCTTGCATAAGTGAATCAGACTGGCAGTGCTGCTGTAGTTTTTTTAAACACTTTTTACCCACTATGTACTCTTAGACATATTTACTATATTTCACCACCTTGTAGATGTAGTCAAAGACAACAGCTCATCTGCTGCACACTGTTAGTCATCATTTCCATCTTTTTGGTAGCAGATGAAGTACAACCACCTTGTGAAACATTGTCGTTGTTGATATTACTGATGGCTTTTTTTTCTTTCTCTTTTGAACATTTTCATGTTCAGTGACTTCTTGAGAAAATGACTGTGGCTTGATGATGTATTAGGTGTTTATGTATGTTTTTTTTTATGTGTATGCTTTAAGTTGCTGATGCTGAGAAGGCTACTCGGCCAGATTCAGACCAGAGCAAGGTTGAAAGTCGTGATGCCAGCAAACGACAGCCAATCAGTGAGTCTATAAGGATCACTTACTTTATATGATAATTTGCACTTGATGCACAGCAGGGATATACAATATACACCCACCACTTTTTTTTGGTACACCTCCTTGTTTCTACACTTGATGTCCAGTTTATCAAGCCCATCATATAGAAGCACACTTTTTCTTTCATCCTTTACAAACTGTAGTCCATCTGTTTGTTTACATACTTTAGTACTTCTGTAACGGTCAGATATGCTTCCTGACCCGATGTAATCGATCAGTCTCATTTATCCGATTTTGGCCTACACTTGTGCACCTTTGATGGTAACAGCAGCTCAGATGTAGTCAAACACATTAACAGCACAGTACTTTGACTAAAGTTAATTCAAAATTTAGTTGATGTGTGTAAGGGGCACTATACACGGCTCGATGATCTTTTTATTTTGGGGTTCTTTTGTCTGTTTTTCTTTTTGCTAGTTAATCAATGTGCATTTTTGTGTTCTACCATTTATGCCTGGTTTTTACTGTGTGTTTCTAGTGGTTTCGGTGGCTTATAGTATTGATGTTTGGCTTACCATCTTGGTTGGTGTATGCTGTGTAAAACTGCAACCTGAATCGGGGGGGTGCAATTCAGTGTTTTTGCTTGTGCTAGTACCCTTGCTCTACCTGGTAAAAAGCTCTTATCAAAGCTATAATAATGTACCAGTAATTGGCAAGTTTTCAATGACTGATATTTGTTTGGTTAAATTAACTGGGAGAACAGCCATGTAAAAGCCAACAGCTCCTGCTTTCTTACTTTAACATTTGTTCCTGTGTGCTATCATTTATAGTTTATACAGAAAATCCAAATTCGTGGTCATATATTGGTATTGGCAATTTTTTTAAATCGACCAAGAAAATTGAAATAGGTGCATTTTTTGTGTTTTTATCTTTTTGTGTTCTTGTGGCGAGAAACCAATGGATTACATTCTAATTTTAGACAGTCAGTCTGGTCAGCGGAACAGATAAAATGAACATTACGTACGGAAACAATGAGGTGAACCAAATAAAGTGTTTAATTGTCGTGTGTGTGTGTGTGTGTGTGTGTGTACACAACATACATCTGTATAATCAATCCCAGGTAAGAGCGACCTGGGTTCTTTCTGTGTGGAGTGTACATGTCCTCCCTGTGGGTTTACTCTGGGTACTCGCTCCCACAGACATGCGTGTTAAATTTAGTGATTAAAATTTAGTCTTGACGTAACCTTGTGTATAGATACAACCTCGTTTGTGTTGCTGAAGTGGCTTCTGATGCAACAGTCGATAAACCAAATCCAAACAAACTCTTATTGTGAGTAAACAAGGCTTGGTAAGCATGTATAGCAAATCACGTTTGTGGCTAGCTAGAGTTACTTATCATGAACTTTTGTAGGACATGATTTATAATATTTATATTTTCTTTTATAAAACCAAAATATCCCATTGCATTGTAATTTGTAGCTTTTCTTGATGCTGATAAAGTTACCTTGTTCCACAGCTGGTCCTTCTGCAGTACGGAGGGGTAGAGGAGGTGGAGGAGGTGGAAGTGGCACTGGCAGTGGTGGTGGAAACCAACGGGGCCGAGGCCGATACAACATGCGCAGAGATGGGCCGATGAAATTCGAGAAGGACTTTGACTTTGAGAGTGCCAATGCTCAGTTTAACAAGGATGAAATTGAGCGCGAATTCCAAAGCAAGCTTAAAATCAGAGGTGAAGCTTAAGTGTTGAATTGAAATTTTGCTCTTTTACATTTTTTTAACAAATAGCAGCTGTTTTGAAAGTTGAACAATTCTGTGCATATTAAATATTGATGGAATTAAGACTGGTTAGTAATGACCGTAGATCTGTGTGCGTGTGTGCTGTTTTACCACTCTCAAGACTGATTGTTCTACTGCAGATGAGAAGACTGTGAATGGGGAAGAGAGAGGCGATTCGGGTGTGGATACTCAGAACAGCGAGGGCAATGTGGAGGAAGAGGATCCACTGGGACCCAACTGCTACTACGACAAGACCAAATCCTTCTTTGACAACATATCCTGTGATGACTCCAGGTAGATAATGCTGTGCAGTAATAGTGTCCTAAATTTCTACCATTTGTAAATTCTGTAACTGACATGGTGGTTTTCATTTATTTGCAGGAAAGATAAAGGTGGAATTGGCAGGTATGTTACTTTGAAAATAATACACGATCTTTGACTTGAACCTTGCTTTAATTATTTTACAAAAGTACATCATGTGCATGTAAAACTATATATTCTTTGCATGTGTTCTAAATGATTTTACGTTGTAATGCACTGGGCATCTTTATCCTTTAAAAAATCTGATAAAAGCCATATGATGTATAAGTAAGATAACAAAATAATACTAAATATGAAGTATAAAGCAGTTTTTGGTTACCTCTGGTTATATTTAAAAAAAAAATCAGGATTTCATGTTCATACTTTGTTCATACATTTATAGAAATATATTTAACTTCTGTACTTTCTAAAATCAACAAAACATAAATTAAATTTGAATGTTTTGTCCATCTTACTTGGAAGATTTGAACTCCTAAACTGGATGTAGTTGAATGAGTTGCACATTTTGAATGCCTTCTTCTTGTCAGTAGTTTTTCCAATTGTTGCTCTTCTGGTCCTGATGTGTGTCTTACAGTCCAAAGTGATAGGAAATTGGAGTGTTTGAAGTGTTGGTACGCATCACAGTCTACGTGATCATTATCACCCAAGTATTCCTAAAGTAGATTGGTTTGACATTTGTAGGTTTTCAAGCTTGTCTACCATTTTAGAATTTCCATTCCAATTTTTGCTGCCATAATGTACTGCTTAATCTTGTAGCTTTAAGTTTTAACCAGGATATTTAGATTCATGTACAGCATGACCAAAACTTAAGCCTGGTACATTGCTTTGTATGCCAAATTAGAGAGAGACATTTTAACAAGTGATTGATAATCTAACTCAATAAGGTAAGGTAGTGAAATGTGTTGGCATGTAATAGATTCAGTGGATAGAAACAAATCTCACAGAACCATACTAGTGAGTCAAAACAATTGTGGTGAATGGTATTCTTTCTATACAGCAAGCATACATTTAAAATGGTGAAAGTCCTTGTGATGTCAATTAACAAGATCTAAGCAAGCATTTTGACCTTTTCCTCTTTGTTTATTTTCTTTGTAGGGAGCGTAGGCAGACTTGGGCAGAAGAAAGGAGGATGAACGCCGAGACTTTTGGCATCCCGTTACGCCGAGGGCGTGGGGGTTTCCGTGGAAGAGGAGGTCCCATGGGTTACAGAGGGGGGCGTGGGCGTTCAGGTGGACGTGGGTTTTTTGGACCACCCCGAAGTGGAACTGGATACAGAGGGGGGTTTCGTGCAGGCCGGGGAGGCAGAGACTTTGAATTTGAGTATCGAGTAAGTCACTATCTAAGCTTTTATACATCTTCCTCTTTAATACATCTTCCTCTTTATATTTTAAAGGGGCCCTTTAGAATAAGACCTGACTGGCATAAATATTTCTTTGTTTTAGCACTGAGAGACAACCTTAACTTTGTTGAGTGGTGCAGCTGTCAAGTGTTCTCTTGTCATAAGAGCAAGAGTTTAGAAGTGTTTTGGAGTGCTTGGCTCTCGTTCCAGCTCTCTGGTGGTTGTATTTGTGCTCCGTGTTTATGCAGAATAAACAGTAGTTTCTTAAAATGACACAGGTCAAATTAGAAGTAGGCCCCATTTTCTGTCTACCCAAGGTGGAGCATTTTAAATATGCCCCAGTGGTGTTTAGCACTTATATTTTGTGACCTCTCCAGACAGACATGTTTTGTCACAAAAGGAATACAGAGTAGTTTAAAGAAGCTCTAATCAAAACCATTTCTGCTTTTTCATTCCAAATGATGTGTGCTGCGATTTTAAAACCAGAATAACATGCACTCAAAAGCCCCAGCTTTCATGATTGAACAAAGTTTTATATTTTGGATGGATGGAATGGATGGAATGGGAATGAATGGATGGGATGGGATGGAATGGATGGAAATGGGAATGGGAATGGAATGGGAATGGGAATGGAATGGAATGGAATGGGATGGAAGGAAGGAAGGAAGGACAAAAACTTAATATCAAACGGTCCTATCGCCAAACACTTATTTACATTACACTGCTTACAAAAATTAGGGGGTGTTTAATTATGGGAGACTTTATTTTGAAGTATTTGCTAATTTTTATGAGCAGTGTATTAACATTATAGCCTATATTTGGAATCAGAAAAATGTATCTGCCTTACTTTTTAAGGTTTTGAGGATGCGTATTGAATTGAGTGAAAATAAACAAAGAATAATGTTCCAATTCGGATCATGTTTGTATGCTTGAGTTTAAATTGAAAAATATCTAGCTCTCTTGACTCCTTAGGCACCATTATTCAACACTCAAGACGGTATTGCTATACCTTGAGATTCTCTATCATTAAATGTTTTTCTAGTTGTTATCCTACGTGTAAGATTGCAGAGCATATGAGGATGGGGATGGATCTTGTCGCCGTTTGTTGGCATGCAGCTCACCTGTGCAGTTTTTTTGTGGTTTAGTTACTTTAGATGTAAACTCCCTTACCCTGTGCTTTATTTTCCCTTTTCATGGTCCACTCTGTGTAACTGTAGTTATTAATGCCAATACTTCATTTTTTTTTCTTTTTCTCTCTCTCCTTTTTCGCTTTCAGAAGGACAACAAGGTGGCAGCATAGTTCAAGCGTGGAACAACTACACCAGGCTGGAGACCCCCCTCCCCCTTTCCTTTCCCAAAAGACATTGTCTGCCCTAAATCCACTGCCCTTTTTAAAAAGCAAAAAAACAAAACAAAAAAACAAAAAAAACACACAAAACAAAACAAAAAATCAGAAGATGCTCTTTGGATCGTTCTTTGATATACCCATGGAAGAGGCAAGGACTTAACACACAGTAAAATTACTATTCAGTATTTTTGAATCAGCCTTTCAGTTAGTTTCTTACAGAACAATACAGTATAAGGGTTGAATTGTATTTCATAATGTTCATGTTAAGTTTACCCAGGTATGCAGATGCCCGCTGATACTGTGAGTCCCATCAGTGATATAGCTTTATTTTCCCCCTTCATTTGATCATCAAAGCTGTGTACATGACTTAACCCTTACTCCCTAATCCACGTCAGCCACTTGCTGCACTGCAGCTACTGCTGAGAGTAAGTTGAACGTTAATACAGTATAGCGCAGATTTGCTTTCTGTCGTTTTGTAGCGAGGTCTACACTGTGTACATTTGCTTAGGAATCATTTTTGAGACCGGAGTGCCAGTGGATATTGCCTTTTGATGTTGATTATATAGATGTCATTTTGTCTTGGTAGAAGAGGGCTCTTCGATACCGTAACACGGTAAGTTTGCAGCCCTTTATTTTGCAGAGACTTGCATACAGAGCCTTTAGAATTGGCATACATTGAAGATGAGATGCTCTTACTCTTCCGTAATAAACATTTTCTGCCAAGGTCTTCAGGGATATTCAGCACACCCTTTAAGATTGGATCGCTTCACAAATGGATTTGTTTGCACTTTAAAGAAGAATAATGTCTCGACGGCAAAGGGTTTCATTTTAACAGCTGATGAAATGTGGTCTGTACATACGTTCTCTATACGATCTCTATCCCCTTTTGGCTTTAAAGTAGCAGTTCTGTTTAAAAGTCCGTAGAAGCCACTGACTAGATAAAGGTGGAGTTTATGAAATGAAGAATAAATCTATTGTTTACGTGGAGCGAACAGCTGATTGATGAAACATACGGAGAACTGGCCAAGAGGGTCTGTGTGAGGACCAGGCAATTTTTCCTAGAGTCCTAGATGGATATTCAGAGCACTGGTTGCTACAGGTAGGACATGGTGGTAGATGGTACGATTCCTCCCTGTATGTATCAGCTAGTGACTCACAGGTTTGCTGTAGGCATGCCAAACTCCACTCATGTTATTGAGTTAAGTTCAAATGAAGTGGAAACAGCTGGTGATTGATGATTGTCACATGATCAAGTTTGCGGACTTGAGAGAGGATCGTCACTGTCTGATATAAAGATGGCTGAATAGCTAAACATGTAAAGTGGCGGTCAGAAATGTACAGTTGGTTTCTTTGACTAGGACAGGTTTGTATCTCTGTAGCCCCCCCAACCCCCCAAAGATGTTACATGGCTGCAGAATTTACCTGGAGCTCAGCTCGAGTAGTCCGGTTGGTCTAGGCTCTGTTTTTGTTCGTACATCACACAGAATCTGATTCTATCCTGATTTTCCCCAGAGTCGTGCTATGTTAATGGGAGAGATACTTTGATTGGTCTTTCTCTCTCCCCTGAATGTCAACGAAGCACTTTTAGCTTCTGTACCAGCCTTTGGGAGCTTTGATGTTGTCCTTTTTGTTGTTGTTTTTTTTCCCTCCAACTTCTTTATGTTGGTTTGATGGTTTACGTTAAATGAGGTAGAGGATTAAACTTGTTTCTGGATGTTCCACTTTCCGTTTTCTTCTATACCGAAGCGACGCAGCAAGGTTCGGCGTTAGCGTCGCAGATGCATCAGTGCTTGGCGGCTGCAGTGGCTTGCTGTGTATGCACTACGCTACGACCCGTAATAGGTAGGCAGCTAGTAACACGTCTTTTAGTTTAACATGAGCCATCTGATTGGATGATGGATTGAAGCACAGTTTGATGGGAATTGCCTTAATGAGCCAGCTAAATTGAAATTGAGTGTTACAAAGCACTACATGGTCAGGGCAAGAGCTAATAAACCCATAGAAACGTCTGATTTAGGGTTTGGACGTATTCGTGCACATTGGCCAAATGGAGACGCTTTTGGACTGATGCAATAATTACATTAACACCCCCCGCCCCCACCCCCTCCTGCCTCATGCTTATAGGAGATGTCAGACTGTACATACAGAGTTTCATTTTGTAAGTTTATATGGGATCGTTCTCTCTTTAAGACTTCTGGAAGAATTTGATTGGCTTACGTTTTTGTTTATTTCCTGAATAAAGCAATTGTACAGCATGGTGTACTCAGTGACCAGGTTGAGGTTTTTATTCGGACATGAGAAATAAATAGTTGTTCAAAATCGTTGTCATATCTTTTATGTTCATGCCAGATGGCTTACAGGAGATACTGCGTTGGTCACTCACAAGTAACGCATAATCATTATGATCTCTGAATATCCCAACAAGTAATGGGTGAGAGGGGCCTGTTTTTATGCTATGGCTGACATATTGGATCAAGGACAAGTTTTTTCAGTGTGAAGAACTGTGGTTCAAAAGTTATCAACGCAAAATCTTTTGTTTGTCACAGTTAACTGATGATGGAATAATTCTGATGTCCAGAAAATGTAGCTGCCGTGTCATAGCAACAGACTTCAACAACTCACACTCAGAAACGGACCAATTTCACACAGCACTGTTTCATCCCTAATAATCAAATTCCAAGAAGCCTGGACTGTGGACAACAAACCACATAGTAATTGCTTCCAATGAAGAAACCTCACAGGTTTTGGCAGCTTTTGTTAAAAGTCCACGATGCAGCACATTGTGTTCTGTTACTTTTAACTTGCTCTATACTGGGCTGGATTTGAAACAGTGTGACATAGGGAGTCACATTGTGGGCGTGTACAGTATTTTGCATACAATCATCAAGTTTGGGTTAATATTTGAAAATTAGTTTTAAAAAATTGTAAAAAAAAAAAAAAATGCATGAAAATATCTGATAAAATGTTTCTTCTATATTTCCCCACCCCTGTGTTTAAGGTAGGTCACACTATGATTTAGACAGTATATTATAAACTTCTTGTTTTACGATAATTTTAACTTGCGATGGACTTGTAACGTATCCCCATCATCAACTGGGGACCGGTTAAATCTTAGTCTATCCTTTATGTGCATGTTTCTATTAAGGCACTACATGCAGATTTGCATCAAGTCAAGACTTAATTAGTTTTGGATTGGCTTGTTTTTGGTACTTTATATATGATGCCAATATACAGTTATGTTCATAATAATAGCAGTGGGGCAGCACGGTGGCTCGGTGGGTAGCACCGCTTGCCTCACAACAAGAAGGTCCCGGGTTCAATCCCAGGTGGGG
>JAVSBV010156768.1:0-14854 GCA_033117975.1 Parotocinclus spilosoma
AACCCTGGTCCAGAGTCCAGTACCTTAACCACTAGGCTACCACCATCCCAGTGTCACCATATGCAAGTTTAAACCCCTTTTAATTAGTAATATATGCTATTTCAGCCACTCTCACTGCCAACAGGTTTGTGATATGTAGAATGCCAACATGGAATCTCTATAGACACAGAATAAAATAGGTTGTACTGAACTGCTCAGAGTAACTCTTAATATGATATATATGTATCCACATACCAAGCAAGTCAATTCTTCCAGCAATCTTGGAGAACTTGGCTGGATTTTAAAGAGCCCTTGCTGTAACCCCACTGGACACACTGGATACATCCCACTACTATTTGAATGATAGTCAGTATTACTGTCAGTGGCCTACCTCAATGTCATATTCCAAAATTGTATTATAAAATAATATAAAATTATAGATAAATTTATAATATATCAAAATGTTATTTTTATATATCAACATTTATATATTCATATACTCTGAAAGGTAATTTTGCCTTAAGTTTTGGAATATTGATAAATATATTATATACATATAGTTATCATTTATATTTACATATATAATGGCATAATTTGAAGATAATCAGAAAATCAAATGAAAAGTCAAAGAAAGTTGTTGGATTAAGCAAATGATAATTGAATGATGAATCATGAATGGGATCCATTGATGTAACACTATACATTTTTAGAACCCTTTTGACTGAAAACAACTGAAAAAACTTCTGTCAATATTAAAGTATTAGTGTTGCAAATCTGTAATACGATGGAAAACATTTTAACTGTTCACAAATATAAGGAGATATTTCATTAGGGGATATTTTTAAAAACAATTTTGTGAAATATTTTATGTAAGCAGTACATTTTGAATGCCATGGAGATGAAGCAATACCAAGTTGGTAACATAAGCACAATTCTGAACTGAAATGTTTTGCACAGAGACAAGGCTCCTGAACGCCAGGCCACTCTAGGTGTGTTCATTTTCTGACCACACATTTTTGTACCAGTAATTGGAACTCTTTTATAAATCTTTACAAGCTGATACCTGCTTTGAGTCTGTGACTCCTCCTGACATTAAGTATGATCCTTGCTGATGCTTTCCCGGCTATAATTGAATCATTTTCTGCTCCTGCATGCTTTAGGGGCTTTGTTGTGTCAGTCCTGGCTCCTGTCAGTCCTCTATAATGGATTGGCACCCTGTCTAGGGTTGTTCTTGCTTTGCACACTGTGTTGCCAGCTAGGCACTGGTTTTCTCATGACCCTGAATAGGATTATGCAGAAAAGACAACTAATTAACAAGTGAAAGCTGAAACAAGCAATGAGTTATTCCGGACCATAATGACTTTAAGAAATAATAACCAGTCTTTCAGGGAAGTAGCATACGTTTTGAATATTTTAACAACTGCACAAAAACATTAAATTACAATGAAACTTATGAGGAAAGGAATTGCTACATCTTCTGCAAATTACAAGCATATTAGAGTCATTAGACTAAGAAACCATATTACAGATTAATTAAATGCTTCATGTAGCTCTATCAGCAAACATACCATGACTTAATTATTTAATTTGCATTACTTTATTGCCTCCAGAAGGCTAAGGTGAATAAAATAGCTCAAACTGTATGTACGGTATCATGCAATAGCAGCTTTCTAGCAAAGTCATTTTCTGTAGCTAATGTCAATTATCCAAACTTTTAGTTTTCAAGTGGAATTCCACTGTTTTTTTTCTTGGGGAACTTGTTCAAGTCTCAAGTGCCAAGCAACCTTCAAGCAGAGCGATGATTAGTGTTCCCACTACATCAGGAGAAAATTTTAAATGTATTTGTATCCTGTCCAAAGCCGCTAATGCACAAGCCATGATAATCATTGCAAGAAAAAAATCCCAGGGCTTCATAATAAAAAAACCCAGACAGAGCCATTATTCAACATATGACTCGATTGGTTCCTAAGAAGATTTCACACATATATTAAATACAGTGTATGTAATGTGAGCAGTTGCAATCATATTGGAGTTAAGTAAAATGCTAAAGTGTAAAACTGAACGTGTCAGGTCAATCTACTTTGATGCCTGCTCTTCCCATAAAGTTGTAATGATGTTTAAATGTGATGATCTGGGAAGTCAATGAAGCAATTTGTGAATAATTTAGCAGTATAACATATACAAAGATGACCTAAAACATTAGATATTGGAATATGAACGTTACAATTACTTTATAACAACTACGCAAGTAAAGGTCTGATGTCAAGTCACATGAATATTTAATGCTGGCTACAACAGGAATCTGTGACTTGGATACAAATTTTAACCCTGCTAACCCCTGCCCACCCTACAATAGACATGCTAGGAGCAGAAATTAACGACAGAGCACTGGATTTTTTCCACATGGATTCCAGTGATTTTCTAAATTAATTGTGCTCTGCTCTCTTTCTAACTGATGACTGTATGAGAGGCAAACTTTTTCAAGATCTAAATGCTCCAAATGCATAATGCTTCTTAAGAACTATCAGCACATGCATTTTTTTATGCTTGTCTTATAGCTATGATTTTATATTCATAATTTTTTTTTATACATGTAATATTTCATTTTCGCTACAATGTAAGTACACATATTTGTATCCTTAATTATATTATTTACTAATAAAAATTAATGAAAAAATGTAATAAATAATGTTTTTTAGCTTCATATTTAGCTTCTGATTATTAACACTATTGCATTAATATTAATAAACTATTTTCTTTCTGAAATGAGTAGGGTGCAAGGCAGGAACAACACAGTCCACTAAAGGGCACATAGTGTACACTCGCGCACACACACACTAGGGTTACTTTAGCATAATCAATTGTGCATGTCTTTGGAGTAAAACCACACAGACACGGGAAGGGCCCAGACAGCTCCATCTGGGATCAAACACGAGACCTTCACTGTGAGGCGACAGTGCTACCCACCAAGCCACAGTGCCTCCCTCTCCTTCTTTATGTGTATGGTAATTCCTAAGATATGTTGAACATGCCCATTAAGTAGACTGCATGTGCAATGATCTAGCCCACCACCCTAGGGAGCCAGTTCAAGTCCCAGGAGTATCCTCCTGCCGGGTCAGGCAATAAATCTGAGCAAGGAAAGGCCGGCATATCGCTGCTTCTGTGGCTCCTACCCATTCCTGAGATGGCACCCTTATGTCTGTTGTGTGGGAGAAGCATAAGAGCCTCTGCAACACTGAACTGAGTTGAAAATACTAAATTAATTAATTAATTGATCACTTGCTAATCACTATTCACAACACATGTGCATCCACAGCTTCCCTGTGCCATAACTACAGGGCGCAGGCAAGAATAGCCCTAGCTGACAGCTCTATTATCTTTAAATCAAATAAACTTTCTTCCAACATCTGGACCGACATGAGAATTCCTCTATCAATATTCTGCACAGAACTCATTGGGTACTGCTTCTTTGCAATGTAATCAATATTGTGTAAGAGAAAATATTTCTGGTTTACTTTGTCCTTTTAAGATGTGGAATAGATTGATTTATATAGTGTCACTACTAAAGTCTGAGGATGAGGTTTTTCAACTGTAAAAAGACAGCTGTCTGACATCATCTTACTGTTCTTGTTGTACACATGTGACTAGTTATTAAATAATACCAAGTCTGTTCTTTGATTCCATCGTATATTAGTCAGGAAAATGTGTGGGCTGCTTTGTGAAGGTAAAGAAGAAAGAGATGGCAGTGATGCAGAATTACATCTCTCTGTGGCAGGACGGAAAGGGGATGGAAAGTGGCCCTGCTCCTGACAGACCCATCTGTAATTCCCCAGGATCTTATTGAGGCCACCAGGTTAGTAAGAAAGAAAGTGGAGGTTAATCTAAATGAGGTAGATGCTTTTACCTGCACCAAGCATGCACCTTCTGTTCTCCACCCTGTTCAAAACCTTCCTTCTTAGATCAATCACAGTCTCCATTTATTGATTGATTTTGCACACTGAACGACTGGGACACCAGAACATCTTTCTCATCTGCCATCGCACAAGCTTCATCAAGCTAGTGCCATTCCTCATGGTTCAGTGCAGCCATGAGCCACCTCTACCTGCTCCCTGGATAACCTTGTGTGCTGGCTGTTGAACTGGATGTCACACCAAAGGGAGAGTGCAATCACTTTTACTGGAATGAATTGTTGAGAAAGATATCAGATGTGACACTGTGCCAAAACGTATTACTCAGTCCTAAATGAGACAGGAAAATCAAATTTGAGAAGAAATGTTGGGAATATCGAATGTTGACAGGTAAAACGGGGTGAATTAAAAAAAAATTACAAAGGGGAACAATAATGAGGACTAAGAGTTGGCTCAGTGGTTAAGGCTTTACGCTACTAATTGGAAGGTGGAGAGTTCAAATCCCGGCTCTGTCAAGATGCCAGTGTTAGCCCCATGAATAAGGCCCTTAATCCTAAACTTCTAGCCTCAATTTAAGTCCCTCTGGATAAGTGTGTCTGCTAAACACTATATACTGGATGTCTACTGCATATCTAACTTGTAATTGCATAATATAAATAAATACAAGTAAGTACCGCATTTGCACCATTGCAAACCAATCCTGTATTATTTTGGGTAGGTATCTAAGCTAAATCTGAAGAAAATTAGCTTTATAATTAGTTGGGAATTAAATATTTTCTAATAAAATATCCCCTAATTTTGGTGAGCAGTGTAAAACGTGATCAACGACTGGAACAAGAAGAATATAAAATTATTCTATCCTCTTAGCCAATCTGAGCTCAACTTTTTTAGGCATGTAGAGAAACTACTGATTTATTCTGTTTGAATGGATTACTGATAGGATTATTGATATTCAACAACATTAAAAAGGTCAGTTTATAAATAATGTCATCTCAGACAAACACGTTAAATTGGACTCAAGTACTACAAGACTACTGATTGAACAGCTTTTATGATATTTTGCTATCAAATTTTAACAATGTTTCAGCCCATGGGACTGATATGTCCTGGTATTTTTTCCATGTGAAAATTTACAAAGAACTATTTAATTCCCCTATGTCACACAACGGAGCACAATGAATGTTCATTTCTTTAACACAACCAGAATTACATTTGTTTGACTGTTGGAGTTATGTTAAATTATGTGTTTTGTAAGGGTCGCTTCTTTTAGTGTTATTTAGGGCGTCTTGGTCTTGCCAGTGTTCATTCTAATTAAAACAAACCTTCCAAATGTGTACACACCCTTAGTGGAACACTGAACTTTAGGTAGAATTTTGTAGCTATATATTAGACTGACCGATATTAAAGCCATATTAATATGACTTTCTATAGTTTAACAATGTTTTAGTATGCATAGAGTTGCCTGCACTCTTTAATTTTTTATATTCTGCAGATAGATGGTAAAATCTTCAGATCACTTCACATGCTTATGATTCCCAAGAGACTCATATTCACTCAAGAACTATTTCTAAGTAAAGATGACAGCCCTACCACTGGGATACATGCATATATCCCATGAGCAATCCACAGTACAATAAAGACTTGTGATGGTTCATAAAATTCTGAATAATGCCTGGATTGCTAATGAGCTCACAAGTCTCTGCTGGAGTCATCTGGAAAAATGTCAGCTTTAAATCCCAGCTGTGCCTTATGCCCTCCAGTTGTTGGGTGTCCTCAAGAAAGCAATTAGCTATGTAGGAAAGTGGTAAACAACATGTAGCACAGTAAAAGTGTGTGCTATGTTTAGTAAAGTAACATTGCTAAGGAAACTGATTGCTACAGAGGAGGCAGATCATAGATGCAACCATTTCTTAAGGGGAATATTTTTAGTAAATCTTGATTTAGCATGGAATTGCAATGATGGTAGATCAAACAGTTGATAAATGAAAGGAAAACCAAACACAAAGCCAACAAATGTATTTAGTGTGCACATGCTTGGGTTCTACAAGTTGAATCACTAATGGAAGGCTGTAACGCCATTTACCCGAAGCATATCACCTTTCACTTGGTGTTCAATGATGGATAAGGAGAGTCTTATAATCAATCCAAAATCTCCCATAGGTCAGCTGGGTTATGGTGACTGCAAATAATATTACAAACCATTCAGTAAACTCATCCCCCATTGCTTCCCACTGTAATCCTCAAGGAAGTGTCCATCATAAGAACAAAAATGTTCCACCAAAAATGATCAGATGTTCAGGAATATGTTCTGAGACCTCTCACTTCAGGGGGATAAATTCCATAACAGCAAAATCCCCATAGAGCAAAATCAACACCAGCCACCTCCCCTGTAGGTTTTTTACTTTAATGTGCTACGCTCCTGTACAAGTTATATCAGTGGTGGCATCCCATGAAAAGAGCATGTTCAAGTTTTCTTCCATTAATGTTTTTCATTTCCTGTTAACATCAGCAAAAACACTGCTCCAGATCTCCCCACAGCCCCTATCCTGTTTCATATCAGAGCAGAGAGGATATTCATTTTGGAAGCTTTCAAATCAGGGCAATACGATTTACACAACTCTGTGAAATGCAGCAAGATTTAGGAGGGAATTCGGTGCAAGCAAACAGACCTTTATTTCATTTTTGTTTATCTTTGTTTGTTGATGCGCAAGTTCTACTATTCAGCCTACATTTCTTTCGGGGGGCACTGGAGACAAGCCTGGTCAATCAATTCAGAAAATTATCAGATCCTTTTTACAGAGCCAAACATATTCAGTCTTTCTGAAGGTCTAACAGCATTCATTTCATTGCTCAGCACTCAGCCCTTCTCTCTCTGTTTATTCACATACTGACCCAACTGTGCGGAGGAAAATCTTGCTGCTGTGCCCTTAGTAAAATGTGATCGTCAGGTATAATATTACTGCATTAGAGTTTACCAGAACAAAAACCATGCGAAAGGGCTCTTCCCATAGTCAGATTTGCAAGCCGTAACAGCACACAGGATTCCAGGAGCAATAAAAAAAAAATTACTAACTACATTTCTCCAGCTTTGAATTTCTGCTGTTTTTTTCCCTCCTCATTGTCACGAAGCAGAAGTCTCATGTTTTCTTTTCTGTGAAAGGTCTAAGCTGAATTTAAAAAGATAACAGAGCATGTTCCCCTGCACAAATATAAAAGAGATCTTTGTACCTGCTGTTCACTTTTGTGAGCAACCTCATCAATTAAACTATGCTTTCATTGGAAACAGTTAATTACTGTAATTTATCATCATTGCAGGAAAGCTACATTAAAAGGCCAATGTAAGAGATAGGCTGTCCATCCAACCCTGCAAAAGTAATGTCTCCAGGTAGTCAAGTGTAAATTTTCCACTCAGAGACAACAGTTCAAGAAATTAATTGCATTTTCACTTCATTACATTAAATCGGTTGTTGCCATTAACATCCAGATAAAGGCAACTACAAAAGAAATGCACTGGATACTAACATATTTTTGTGTCATTATTCAAAAGACAAGGAGGGTGATGAGAAGCAATCTGCTTCCATCTTTCTATGGCACATGCCTGGCCATATTTCATTGCAGACATGCTTATGAAATTTCTCAGCTTATTGAGTTATTTGTCATGTTCTTCATAAAACTGCCTCTGGACTAAGCTACACCTATGTTTTGTTTGTTTGTTTTTATTTTTCTCTTTTTCATATTCATCAGGTCAGGCCACAGACACCCCCTCCAAAAAAAAACCTGCGGTCACATTTTTTCCTCAGCAATAATTTGCAAGTATTATTACATTTTCTGCAACAGTTTCAAAAACTTTCCTTAAAAAGTTGTGTGTATTAGTTTCATGCAAGCAGTGTGGCAGATTTGTGTTGTAACCCAATAACTGCTTTGTTGGACTGGCTTCTGAAGGAGTTGTGCATCACATTGCAATACCCTAAAAATCTCAAAAGAAATGGCATTAATGATAGCAGTGTGTTGGCATTAGAATTTATACAATACATACTAATAGATCGGACCTTAAGCTGTACCGATTAAAGCTTCGTGTACTATTTACAGATGCCTAAAAAGTCTATTCTGTGTTTAAGGCAGCATCCACATTTTAGGTGTACACATTCAAAAGTGAATGGGTCCCATGAAACTGCAATGTAACAAAAACATTTAAATGCAGTTACTTAAAATGATGTATTTTATTTTTAAGTAAAATGAGCATAATTCTTTCCGCCTATTTTAAGCCTTTTAGACCAGAGGATAAAGTGATTATTTAAGATTAGTAGGCTAGACTGCTGTAGTAATCTTCTTAATTTGTAAGCAATACAAATTATGCCCTGACCTCTGAGGAGCTGGTAACTCAAGCTACAATTCAGAAGATGCAAAATGGAGAGAGCATTAACTTAATTAGCATAAACGCAGTGTGAGATTTTATACAATACAGCTGACTGACCTGACACAGCTCTAGCGCATTGGTTAGACTGACTGCATCAGTTGCAGTGGTTTGAGATCTGATCCTGAAAACCCTGGTTTTAAGGCAGGACACTACACAAAGGCACTAGAGCACAGCAGGCATAACGCAGATGCTGATGAAGTTTGAAAATAATTGTGTATGTTATATGTTTTATGGACCAAAGACAATATCAGAATCCTAAAAGTAGATAAAGAGTAGTAAACAATAAGAAATGTATACATGTATTTATTAAGAAAAGGGATCTCTTGGTGTCAAAAAACTATCAGTTAACTTGAAGGCATTTTTAATGAAGTCAATGACAATCTGGTGTGCATGACCACTCTTGGGTTTAAAGAACAGGGACAATCAGAACTGCCTGTCTGAATGTGTTTTTTGCTGTTCACACAACCATTGAATGGCACTGACACTGCTGTGGGAATGTGATGGTGAGACAATAAAGATACACGGACAAGCTGCCACAGCTGAAACCTTAAATAAGGCCATTTACCCAGAGTTGCTTGGATTGTACCATGTCAATTGTAAGTACCGCTGGATAAGGGTGTCTGCTAAATAACAAAATGTATATAATCAAATGGTTGTCACATGAACACCTGCAATTAGTGAGTAATAACTCACAATGATGGGGAGAACATGCCAACAACACCACACAGAGAGTAACTGGAGGGTCGAGGATTAAACCTCAATGCCCGGTCTATTTCATTTTAAAATATCCCCTAATTTTTGTGAACAGTGTATTTGTTCCGGGCCCATCCAGAAAGTTTACATTCCTTATTATTAATGTAATCAACAAACTTAACCCATATATAACCTTTCCAGATATATTGGCAACTGTGGTGCAGCAGTTATAATGACACAGGTAAGTGGAGAAGTTTTTATTAAACACATGCAGTGTTAGCATGAGCAAACAATGATCTGCCGGTGTTGCGGCTCACCTGAACTGTGTACACTTCATGATTTCTCCCCAATTTGGGCTGGAGAGGGCTCTGTAGGGAAGGAACAGAACCATATTTACATTCTTACAATCTTGTGAATGCTTCACAGTTTCTGCACACTTCTCAGCTCCATGTTCTTTTCTGAAACAAATGTTTGTGTGAAATACTGTTTGATCTGTCACAAGTACAGTTTCCCATTGTTTGCCGAGTGTGTGTGTATGTGAAATAGATGGGTATAGTTAATAGTTTGGTCAGAGATAGATGGTGGATTTGCTGTACTTGAATCTAACAAAAAACTTTACACTGTTCTGAGAAAGCATTAGGTTACTAGTTTAAAATATTTACCAATTTTAAGCTATTCCAGAAAAAAACCTGACTGATGTGCTGGTGACCTATCTGCCGAGTACCTGCAAGTAATAACTCAGAGACACCGTTTCACTGCCTGATTGTTTTTTACACCACACCACTTGCTGAGGAGGGAAAGTGCTGCCTCTACATATTTTGGACCCATTCTTCACAGGATGTCATGATTTTGATTCTAGCCAGCTGTTCCTACTCCCGTTTGCTATTGCTCACCGGGCTTGTTCCAGTGAGACAGCAGAAGGCAGGATAGGTGGGGAGCAGGTGAGGCTACAGGGAAAGAGAATGGATAATGAGAGCTCAGGAGAGGTGTTGGTCTGCCGATGCTGAGCCAGACCTGCTCTTCTGTCTGACCTTTCATAGTCAGTCAGTTTAATCACTGTGTAAAAGACAAAAACAGTATGCAAACATAACGAAGTCAACAAAAGCAGTGCGTGGCACAAACAGTACACTAATGAATTACAGGGCATCAAATATTCACTCATATATTTCATTCACAACTATCTAATATTTTGACTTGCCAATTACCACTATACTAGGGTGTATTTTCCCATTTTCACATTTTCACCATTGTCCGTAGTCATCCTCCAGATCCACCACAACTTGTCATTTCAGTAAAGAAACCCAGAGCGGAAACATGTTCAGGCAAACAACGAACATACCAAAGTCCATAGAGAAATAGGAATACCAGTGTTCCATTGTTCATCAATATGGCCTACGTTTCTGCTTAATATAATAATGTTTGAGCTAATGAATTGATGAGCAGTGGAAGACACATTAATGCGCAGCTTGTGGTTTCTGGTCCGTATGTGTGGAGTTTGCATGTTGTCCCTGTTTCTATGTGGGTCCCCATATAAGGCGCACCGAGTTATAAGGCGCATGTCCGATTTATGGGAAAATTTAAGGCTTTTAGGTGCGCCTTATAGTGCGGAAAATACGGTACTACATTTGAACTGGCGTTCTGTCTAGGATGGGTTCCCGCCTTACATCCTGTGCTATGATTTTGAATTGAATTAAGCAGATGTGAAAATGAATCAATAAATGAACCATCAGTGTCTGCATGACCTCCCTGTGTTTACTAGGCCTCCACGTTTGCTGTTGAGACTCAAGAAGAACTGCCTGACTTAAAATCACAAATGGTGAAAGACCATGAGCATAAGGTCAGGTTTTTTATTTGTTTTTAATCTTCACAAGATGTGTGCCACTTTGACCCTCAATCTTTTCACTTTCATCACTTTTCTGCTTGTGTGCACAGCAATTTCTGCTACCTCTTTTGTGGTTAGAGTAGCTAATTCAAATACTTGTAGGTATTTGGGGCATACGAAGGAATCTAAGAACATGAATGAAAGCTATGCAGACATTGCAAAAATATCACTAGTTTTACAGATCTTGCCAAGCACTTACTCAAAGTGCCTTACAACTGACTAGAAAAGTTGAAGGACATGAAATGATGAGCCCAACAATGACAGCGACTAAGCCACCAGTAAAGAGGCACCACTCAATGCTGTTATACCATTGCAAACAGCATAAAAATACATAATGAAACAAGTTTATTAAAACTGTGTCCATAAATCAAGGTATTATATGCCTGAAAACACACAGGTGTATTTGTACACAGGTAAATTGCTATTTAACCATTAGATGAACCTCACCAGACACAGTTGATTCAGGACATGTACAGTACTAAGGCCATATATCATTACAAGCCCAAATTTTAAAAAAGGCTGGGACAATTTGGAAAATTCTAATTTCAACAACAACAAAAAAAGAAATGTGGTGTTCCTTACAAAATATTGTAAACATTTACATATATATTCAATTTTTTGATACTCTGCCCACCTTTGCTCCTCAAAGACTCGAGCTGAATACTGCCTTTGTATAAAAATAATGATTACAATCGCCTGTTGATATCACCTATTTGAATTGACATCACTATTTAGTTTTGTTTTTCTATCACTCATAAATTGCCTCTGTCCCAGATTTTTTTAGGATGTGTTGTAGTCCTGACATGCAGGAATTGATGGAGAAAATACATAAAACACCTTTCATACCAAGGTCTGCAATTTAATATAATTACCAGTAAATTAAACAAATGTTGTAGGGTAGCCAATAAACCACTTTTTTTAAAAGGAAAATGTAAAAAGACTAAGATATTCTAAATATCACAAAGACTGGAAAGTATATCAGTGAAGAAAAGTATTATGAAGTAACAAATCCTAGTTTGACATTCACCAATTCTGGACTTCTTACATATGGTCATTATACTGTTGCTAAAACAACAAATCCAATGTTGGCCTAATCTTTTTCCTATAAATCTATCAAAACAAACCTCTCTTCATCATATTCTCACTGAAATACACTAAATACTTTTATTATTTGTTTTACCTTTTATCATGTCCTAGTTTAATTATTTTGTTATAGAAGTCATTTAAAACAAGAACCAAGCAGAGCTTGGAAATTCTGGTTCCACAGGTATGATATATGAGGCAATAACATTTTATGTAATGAAGTCACCTTCGGAGCAGAACCTTTGTATCTGAAGTAATAAGGACTTATAACAAGTATCATAGTTTTTGGATTTAACATGTCAGGCACTGGTGGAAGTCGAATACCAAAGCATTCAAGTCCAGTCAGGGAGCTGAAAGTTCACCAGGAAATCCATAAGGCTGGAACATTCATAGAGCACCAATATAGACAGACATACAAAGTCAATGGATTATCACTGATAACCCAGGAATGTGTGCAAAAGTTTTCCTAATATAGAACTCTCAGGCTAATTAGCAACACAGACTCTGGGGAAATTTTTGAGAAGGGTTTTATTTTTTAACAAATTGTCTGAACAGAGTGACTTTATTACTATTGATTTGAAGATTAGCTCCTTTCTCAGGCATTTGTTCAACTTGGGTTAAGTCTGACTTGCTTTAAGCTTTTTTGCGATAAGCAATAAAGTCCAAACACAGGCAGGTAGCAGAAATTACTGTGCACACAAATGGAATGAAAAGACTGAGAGTTAAAGTAGCACTCATCTCGTATAGACAAAAACTAATCAAAACCTGACCTTGCACTCAGGGTCTGTCTCTCCCCATTTCAGATTCCAGTAAAGTCAGTTAGGCTAGAAACAGTAATCATGGAGGTCTAGTAAGCACAGGGAGGTCATGCATATATTGATTATAAATTTGTATTGTTGATATATTGAGACAAAAACAATGGATAACCACAGGAATATTATACATTCACCATGACAAGACCAAATCCTATGAATCTAATATTTTTAACCTGGCTTATTACACTTTCAATAACGTGTATTGCTGTTTAAAGGAAGAGCATATTTCTACAAATTTGAATGCTCTATTAAGGAAGCATTATTTTAAACTTACTTTCTTTGTGCTTATGCACATTCATTTGGGTGCCTACACATTTTGAAACCAGACAAATCATTTCTTTGTCAATTGTCTAGGTCTGAATACATAGGATTCAACAATCAATTCAGATTTGCCTCAGTTTCTCTTTAGAATTACACCGTCCCATCTTAAGTTCACCCATGGTTGATAACTACATATAAAGAGCAGCATTATACTAAAACCCTTATCCAGAATGACTTACAATTGACACGATCCTAGCAATTGTGGGTTAAGGGACTTGCTCAAGGACCCAACAGTGGCAGCTTGGCAGAGGTGGGATTTGAACCCTGGACTTTCTGGTGCATAGTCCAGTACCTTAACCACTGGGCCACTACAGTGTACATACTTTCACACCTCAAAGAACAGAAGTACTGGGTGGATAACCTTATTTTTAAGTCAAAGTCCCAGCTACAGTAAGTAAAAACTTAAGAGTTGTATGTTTTACCTGTCTTATTTACTCCTTAAGTTACATAGCTTTCACTATATTTTGTGAACATACACTGCTCACAAATTTTAGGGAATAATACAGTTGTGTGAGCAGTATAGGAGCATTGTTGCATCATTTAAGTGTACAATTTCTATATTTTATAGTAATTCATGCTTTTATTCATTGGTGCATGCAGTCTGTTCCAAGTCAATTCTGTGATGCAAGGCACAAAGAACTAGGAGTAAACCTTAAAATAGTTGCAGTCAATTCCTTACACAGAAACTGAATCACATAACTTCACTGCACATCCTGAATGTGAAGTTAGCTGTATAAATTGCTAGCACTTTGAAATGCTCAATAACAATTATACTACAATAATACTTCAACAATTTGGATGAAACCTTTACTAGAGTAAGGGGACACTCTAGGGAAGACTTAAATAAAAAGGTTCAAAAGTGGAAAGACGTTCCTTATTCCTGTATATGTATATAGAACTGCCTGAAGTTTTCTCTACATCAGAACTGATTCTGAATCAGAGTATTATCTGCATTGATTCAACAAGATGATGAAAATAATCCTCAGCGATTTTGGCCTATATGAACATGATAGTGTCTTGCATTTGCTTTTGATTTTTTGGCTGCACATCCATGATACAAATGTTTCATACCACTACATCCCAATTTTGTTCCATTCTATTGATAGCTTTTTACTGTATAGCCCATTTGAGTAAAGTAAAGTCAATTAGATGTTAAAAAATAAGTTTGAAACGATTTGATGTTTGTAACATGGCAATTAAAAGATAGGTGCCTTTACCTAAAGGGATTATCATGATCAGGAGCGATTCTTGGTTGTAACGAGTGGTTATTTGAGTTATATTTGTGTTTCTATCAGCTAAATACTAAATAAATCAATAATCTCTTCCCAGATCACCCAAACTAAACGTAATAGCTTAGAGTTCCTATATTTCTTCAATTATTAATTTAAATTGTATCCTTTGTTGTTTTGGCTTTCAAACTTTCACCCCATTACTCAAATTTAAACAGTCCTTTAATTTTTTAGCTTACATTATTCAATTTTCAGCTTTATTTCTTACTACTTACCTTCACACATTTAATATCACTGTAATACAGCCATATAAGTTTGCCAGTTTGTCTTTTTGTGGTTGTGTTCAAAAGGCTTTAGATTTTTATTTTCTTTCATTTTGTTCCTTCTTTTGAGATTCTCACACACACACACACACACACACACACACACACACACACACTAACAAACAGACCTCTACCATTAAAGTAATGACTACTCCTCCTCG
Organism: Parotocinclus spilosoma; assembly: GCA_033117975.1. Lineage (NCBI taxonomy): Eukaryota > Metazoa > Chordata > Actinopteri > Siluriformes > Loricariidae > Parotocinclus > Parotocinclus spilosoma. The sequence goes on from JAVSBV010156768.1 coordinate 14,812, forward strand.
AAGGCACAGCCACTTTTCCAGAAAACAGCCATGTTTATATTAA
>JAVSBV010156779.1:0-14854 GCA_033117975.1 Parotocinclus spilosoma
TCACACACACACATACATACACCCGCACACACAAAAACACACACACATAAACAGACACACACACACACACACACACACACACACACACACACACACACACACACACCTTTTCCATTTTACTGAATTCTACTGTAAACATGGTTGCTCACGGGCTATTACCAGTGTATTATATGCTGTCAAATATGGGCAAAGACTGTCTACAATAGGCAATGAAGCATCTACTTTGGCACAAGAGAAAGGTTTGGTTGGATGATCTTGTAATTTGTATGGAGGTCAGTGTTACTATCGTTCAAACAATATTTTAGACATGATAGAGAAGTCAAGCTTGATAGGGTGAATTGTAGCTAGTTTTGCAGATGCCGATAACCTGTCATTAACTGTTCATTCATTTTTTTTCTTATCCACTTAATCTTGGTTAGGCTTGTGGGAAATGCTGGTGCCAAGCCTATAGCACGGAGTGCAAGGCAGGAACAACCCTAGACAGGGTGCCAATTTATTGCAGGGCTCAAACAGTCACACAATACACACACTTACACTGCATGTCTTCCATGTGTCCATGTGGGTATACTTCAAGTTTTCCACTGGCACTGGCTCTTCTGCGACCCTGTCCAGGATCAAGCGTATAAAACAGTGAATGAATGAAGATGTTGGCTGTTGATATGCATTTGGATAAGCATTTAACAGCGTATACCTGTTTAATGTAAATGTTCTTTTTTTTTGCTTACCTACATTTCTAAAAATATGAAATTCAATGAGAATTCAATAGTTATGAATTATCACCCATCATAGCTGTTGATGTATTTTTATATTGTATTATGTGTAGAATATGTTTTTTGCATTATTTTATTGGACTGAAAGCACACATAGATTTCAGACACAAGTTGGAACAGTTAAAGTGCCTTTGGAAGGGGAAATTATATAGTATGAAACTTATCATAGTATTCATATAATAATTTTGTGTCAGTTCATGCTAACAACAAACGTCATGTATCCAAGAACCTTTAAATTGGTGTAAAATATGTCACATCAGACAGACATCTTTTGTAGATTAGTCATGGAAAAATGGGCAGCACGGTGTAGACTAATAAAAACTGCGCTTCAACAGATGAGCTACTGCCATTACCTAGACAGTGTGACAGAGGGACAGTCATTTGGCACAGTGCTTAAAAACTCCAGCAGCACTGCTGTGTGATCAGCTTTTACCAACATAGTTCTACCGTAATTGTAGATCTAAAAAGTGCACCTTTATATACAGCTTACTAAATGGACAGTAAACGTAGAAAATAGCAGTAGGTGGTTTTAATTTTATCGATAATATGTGTGTGCATGCTACTCAATGTAAACATCTAATCAGCCCAGCATATGCCCGAAACTCAACACATTGCTGAAGTCTTGACAAACAAAGTATGGGTGCTATGATTAATCAACTTTTAAATCAACCATTTTAGTCACTCCAAATGTTTTCTTCCTCCAACTGGGAACATTTTTACATTAGTGCTTACTGGAGAGTGTGGAACCATTTTATGCTTAACTCTGAAAAAAGATGTTTTAGAGCTTTTGATGGCATATAAGCACATCCTTCATGTTGGAGCATCTAAAGAGCAAACATGTCAGACTCTGCCTTACGTTCTCTGTGAAAAATTTTGAATACTCATAAACAGTTTCAGGATTTAGTTATTCATTAAAAAATATGGAGGAGCTGGAAGTATGTTTACCATTGAAACAGAATGTTTAAATGTTCTGTTGTAACTGTTCATAGAGAACATATATATTTATTAGTATTTTTTGGAGTTTTGTTAATTTTTATTGTCTGCAGTGCAGTTGCCTTAAGGAGCAGATCATCAGATATAACTAATGAAGTGGGTGTGGTTACTAAGATACAAGTGTATTCCATTGAAGAAAATCTGCATTTACATCTTCACAATTGCTGTATTTTCACTGCAGTGGTATAAGGAAAAGTTCGTTGTATATTTAGGCCTTTTATTTTCATTTTAGGTCTTTATGTGCTTGGGGTGTAGACATTCAGTTTGAAGCTAATATCTAAGCGGGGGCTCCCCACAGGTTAAAAGCCCCTGGTCTACAGTAGGATTGGTTTCAGCTTAAGGAAGTATATTATTATTTCTATTGTGGCCTTTTGCTGAGGAACACATGCCAGCTCTATTATACTGTTATTTCATTACAAACAAAGCACCTCATTGAACTAGAAAGAGGAGAGCTGACGGTGTGTTCTGTTCCAATTACATAAACCTTTTATTTCCATAATAGCCCTAGCGGAAGCTTTTTACACTGGTTTTGGCTGCCCCAGTGACTCCGCTGCCCTGTTCCTGTCTGAGATTGTCCCAGGCTGTGGTAGATCTTTATTCGTTCTGGAACCTCTTAAGCCCAGTTTTAAGCCCTCCTTGTTCTGACAAAAGGTTGTCCTGCACTCGGTTCTGTTTGCTTTTGGTTCCGTTCACTCATTAGTTGTCCTGGGTTTTGGCCTGAGCCATCTGTGGCCTCGCTCACCCTATCCTCTGGTTTGCGCCATTCTGGATTTGGATGTACTTGAGGCATTCTTGGTCTGGCTGTAAAAATGCTTCAGTTTTGGATGTCATTGTGACCTGGTGTGGCCTATTGTGTTGAATAAATGTCAATTCCAATTTCCTTAGTTGAAACAAATCTGCATTTAACTATGTTGTCTGTTGGATTATATTACATGGCAATAGGGACATGCTTGTAATAGGCCCAAGGGATGTCCGCTTGCCCTTAAATAGATTATCCTGAATTCCTGTGATTCAATTACAGTTTTGATTAAAAGATCTGGGGAAATAGCAAAGTCTGACAGGATTTAATGAGCACAGGCTTTAGCCTCTGAAGTCTGAGGTCTCTCTGAACTCTAATGACATTTATAAGGTTAACTCCCTTTGCCAACTACCTGCAGGGGGCTATCTGCCCTGGCCCAGACACAAACCCCACCAGCCCCTTTACATATACCCACACATTGCAATTCTGCTCCTTTGTTTTTCACTCCGAACTATTATTTGTCTATCTATTCCATTTTTTTTTCAGTTTTTTTAATCAATTAAGTAAATGTAAATTTTTGTAAAATTCATGTTGCCCCCTTATTCTAGTATTCCAAGATCAGTACAGTGCTTTCTTATTATTGTATTTCTAATTATTTAATATCTTATTTATTTTAATTAGTAATGTGAGTCCAACAGTATTGCTAAGCAGCTGACTTGGCTGTCATTAAAGCTGCATGTCTCATGTCAGCGATTTCTCAAAGCCTGGTCCTTTGTTAATAACCAGTCAAATTTAATTGCCTGAGTAATGTCTAGTGCCCCACCTTAACTTTAAGGATTGGGTTAGTTCTGCTGATAATAGATTACTTGTGAAGTATGAATTGTATTGGCTGCTGTATGTGGTTATGGCACTGTATGTCTGTTGTTCTCAGTTCATCTTGTTTTTCATATGACGTGTGGGAATTTTTAAAGAGAAATTTGGATATTTTGACTGGACGGAGTAGAAATTCGAAAGCACAGAGCTCATAAAACAAGCACCCCAGTGTTCACATTTTATGCAATTTCTCTCACACATGCATATGCAATTTGTCTTCCCATCATAGTGGGGACTTGCAACTGATATAAAATTACTGAAGTTAATTATTGTTTACCTACAAATTTTCTCAAATGTTTTCTGAAAAAAAAAATTATATATTTTTTTAAAAGAAGTTGATGTTTCGCGAACAAATAAAGTGATTTTTTCCAATGGAGACATTTTACTGGGAACAAAATATTTTGGTTACATTGGGGCCTCGCAAAGGTATATTAACTTGAAACTCACAACACACACAAAATTGATTATATTTCCATTCCATCTTTTATAGTGCCAGGGCTTCTGGTAAGAACCAACACAGCTTCGTGTTCACAATCGTTTAATATTTTAACTTCCTGTATGCTCATCCAGCTAAAACACTGTGACCATAATGCCTAGCAAACCTTAGTCTAACCTCTCTTCATTGGCATTGTTCTTTTGATACTAAGCAAAACCTCTAGATAGACTCTCACATCTCTATCAATAGGTCACCTTTTTCTAGAGCACATTTCAAATACTACTTCATTCACCGAAGGAGATTGGTTTTCCAAACTTTCAGTGACTCCGTAGAGATCCTTGGCCATAACTCAGTTTTTTACGAGGTCAAGGATGGGTTTTCTCCTTTACACCTCTGGAGCTCTGTAACTTGGCCTGCTTTATGAGGAGAGAGTGAGAGATGACTGGAAGAAGAGGTACATGATAGGCCAGTCAATTCTTGGAGACGTCTCAATAAACACAACATAGTGCTGAACGAATTAAAATCTAGACTCAATTTACTGACATGTCATTAACCTGATGACATTGTTTATCTCCCATTAGATTGGCTTCCTGTAAGTTAATTCTCACTAGGCACCACAATGCCTGTCTTGAGATGTCTTGAGAGTTAATCACATTTTGGTACATTGAATATGTCACATGCTGTCACAAGAGTAAATTCAGAAAACAGATGATTCAGATCAATTTTATTGTAGCTTTTTGTAGTCATGGGAAAACATTTCTGTCAAGTGGTTGGAGCAGAGGTGCAAGCTGATGTGTTTTCTTTCCATGATCTACATAGTACAGACTAGGCAGGTCGATATGTGTATGTTGTGGCAGATCATGTGTCAAGTGCCAAGTCATGTGCCAAGTCATGTCAAGTCTTGTAACAGCCATTGCAAATAGTCAGGTCAGCCATCCAGATTTCACACTTGTTACATCAAGCACTCATGACATTTTTGTCTTCAGTTCCAGTTGGCATTGAGAGTATGATCAAAACACTTAAGTGCAAACTCGTCATAAACTCCCTAAAGCAGCCTGCCTCTTAGCCTGTTAGCCTACCTGCCATAAAGTAGGGAAACAGTACAACATGCAGCAGACACTATGGCTGATCACAGTTTCCCATACACTGCTATATTATTTTGACATTATAATTTCAGAGCCAAGTAACAGGGCTCTTGAATATACAGAAAGAATGCATGGATTTTTGTATAGGAACATTAATTTCAGGACCATTTCTTAAATGAGCTACATTCAGATAATGGGGTTTGCTATCCAAATTACCTATCATAAATGTAGAAAAAGTATTGTTTTAAAGAAGATTCATTTCAAACCCATACAATTTTATGAGTGGTCTTAAACTTTGTTTGCATTTAGATGAAGGATTATTTAATTACTATTTATTATTAATATCTAATCCAAAATGTTCAAACATAAGAAGTGGGTCGCTCAACTGACTGCAGTTCTAATCTCCGGTAGAAAATGCGTGGAGCATTTTGAAAAGAAAAATGCAATAAAAACCGCAAAAACTCTGTTCTGTCCTTATGATGTGTTTCAAAACGCCTTTTAAGTGTTAAGCGGAATGACTTGAACGTCTCAACTTTTTAGTGCACCAATACATATTGGGTTCATACTGTCTGCAATGGAATAAAAGCCAAGGTTAATGGTTGAAACACTTTATTTTTTATTTGCATTTTCCATTGTGTCCCAACTTTTTTCAGATTTGTTATATAATTAAATAAAGTTAGTCAGGGTTTTTCATTGGGAAACCATTGGAAATTGGATATTTCTTTATGTTAAATACCTTGTTTTGAATACGGGGCGATTTTTATGCTTGGATATAAAACATAACATGGCAACACATTGAAATAAAGTTGGATTCAAAAGGTTTTTACAATGTGGAGCATTAGGAATTCTCTTCAACGTTCCTCCTTCACTAAGCTTTACTCTAAGAGGACGTTTGCGACTCTGTAGGGAGTGTTGCAAGGTGAACATTTTTTTTACACAATTTGTACCTCAGTGTGCCTACCCTTTAATAGACCGAGTTGTTGTTTGTTTTATTTGACAACAAAACTGCTTCGGCTAACCAGGGCAGCTCTAGCAGTGTAGGAACTTGAAGTAAATTATTGCAAATATATCATCCAATGACAGTGTTGTGTTCATTGGACGATGTCACTGTATGACTCGTTCCTCTGGAAATTTTTGTGTATGGGGTTTGTGTAGCTGTATTTTTGGCTTTATGCACCTGTTTATGAGACTGATTCACTTGTTAAACGTGATGTTTTTTGGCCATGAAGTGTATGATTTACTGCTAAATATACCCAAGTAATTGGTATAAATAAAATCATGATTTATTAAAATAAGTGAAAACTTAAATAGAAAGAAAAGTACAGATTCGAGAAATGGCGCAATCTGCACCTACACTCACTAAGTACTTCATTAGGAGCACCATCTCATTCATGAAGTTATCATCCTTATCATATGGCAGTAATGCAGTGTGCACAGTCATATAGATGCAGGCCAGAAGCTTCAGGTAATTTTACCATCAACCATTAGAATTAGAAAAAAAAAGAATGACATTTACTGAGCATCACTTCTGAATGGTTTGAGATAAAAGAAAGGCTACTGTAACAGAGAAACTCATTTCTTACAAGTGTGGTGAACAGAAAAAACATCTCAAAATGTAAAACAAGTTGGACCTTAAGTCAGATGGGCTACAACAGCAGACGACATCTTTAGGTTTCACTACTGTCAGCCAAAAGTAGAGAATTAAGGCTGCAGTGTGCACAGGCTCATCAAAAGTGGACAGTTAAAGGCAAGAAAACGGAGCCTGGTCCAATGATTCGTGGTTCTGTTAAACACTGCTGGTGGATGAAATGTCAATGATGGTGCATTTGGCATATCTTACGTTTCTGACTGAGGCACAGGGTTGCTGGCATATGCAACTCCCCGCATCAGGGAATCTGTTGCTAGTAGCTGAGGTTAAACAAGCAGAGCACATCCGGGTCTCCATTAACCTGGATTCTCCACCAAAGGTTTTCACAATTCTGCACTGCTGACAAAATTGATGTTGGCGTGAAAGTGATTGTTCAGGATGCAATAAGTGATTGAATAATGTATTGGTGATGTAAGGAACCGAGTCATCATCTGCATGAGTGTGTGAAGAGAGAGAAGTGGTGGTCATTTGTGAGTCCAGGATTGTGAGGGTTGCAAAATTCTTCTGATTGTGGTGAGTGGATACCACTTCACCATCGTTGAGTAGTTTACCCTGCGGCCTGTGCCATGGATAATATGCTACGTGAACCTGAGTGAAGCTGAAGCAGTGCATGAGTTGTGGTTGTGCTAACAGGTGGTTCCGTTCCACTCATTGTTTGCATCAATCGTTAAGGGCAACCGATGACTGATGACTGTCAGGCCTTCAGCCTTGGGGCCTGAAGTGCTTGCGTATGTTCTGCACGTACAATGTGTCCGGTTTTTGCCATTTGTGTTTTGATACTATCTTGTGGCAGTCATCAAACTGCTGCCTAGTTTGGGAGTTTGTTTGGTTTGTTTGGGATTTGTAATTTGCCACAAACGTCTAACTCTTTGATGCCTCCATTTATGACCACAGTATAACCATGTTCTAAAGCACTATGTCACAAATGTCTCAAACTGGTTACGTGAATGTAGCAATTGGTTTTGTGTTTTGTGTTGTGGCCTTTTCAGTCACCTGATCTGATTCCCATAGGACACCTTTGAGATGTGATAGAATGGGAAATCTGCGGCATGAAAGTGCACCTAAGCAAATAATTGAATAAAGAAATAATGATGAAGAACATATAAAACAGTATTGGGAACTGGATGTAAAGTGTCCCAATGGAAAGACATGAGTAATCATGGTGAGTGTGCGTAACCTTTGTTCGACCATGTCCTCTTCCATCACATGCACACACACACAATCTTCCCACAGGCAAACACTGACAGATCACAGACCAAAACACTGTCAGCATCATTGTGAAGTAATAGGAAACAGTCCTTACCATACACCCTTACACCAACAGTATGCAATGTGAAAGCAAAACAAATTTGAAAAGTGAAAAATGTAAAAGGCATAGATCTGTCAGAAGAAAATAACTGTTTAACATGCTGTAGGTTTGTTTCCTGACGCGCAAATCCCGGGTTAAGCAGCTCCCTAAATATTTAGACTGTTTCTTGGCACTTCCTCAGTATTCCCAGTTTCTCTGAAATCTGTACTCTGTGATGATGGCTGTTCGGACAGACATTTGATGTTCTCAATTAGCAGTGTTTTACAAATCGTGTGCTAATCAGATCCATTTGTGCTTGAGTGCTGCAGTTGGCTCATATACACTGTATGGGCAAAAGTATGTGGACACCTGGCAGTTGTATTTAGTCTGAAAAGCATTTGTGAAGTCAGGCACCGATGTTGGATGAAATTGCAATGACATTCCAATTCATCCCAACGTTGTTTAGCAGGGTTGCGGTCTGGGCTTTGTGTAGGCAACTGGAGTTCCTCCACACCCAACTCATCAGAACATGTGTTTATGGAACAGTCATGCCAGAACAGGAAAGGGCTTTCCCCGAACCGTTTCCACAAATTTGAAAGAACATAATTGATTAAAATGTATGAGGTACTGTTTCTAAACTTACATTTACAAGGTGAAGCAATATGGTAGATGTGTTTAATAGAGCACAGTGTTTAAAAACTCCAGCAGCACTGCAGTGTCTGATTCCGATCAGACCAGCAAAACACATGCTAACACACCACCACCACATCGGTGTCACTGCAGTGCTGAGAATGATCCATCAGTACCTAGTTATTGGTGATCCTGTAGTGGTTTGAACCTTTAGACAGCAGAGTAAAGAGGAATGAAAAAATGTGTAGAGAAACAGATGGACTACAGTCTGTAATTGTAGAGCTACACAAAACAACTATATGTTTAGCTGAACTAATCAAATGGACAATGAATGTAGAAACATGGACATGGTGTAACTAATACACTGAATAGTGAGTGTATTTTGTGATTGCACAACATATCGCTGCAGCAGCATTGCAATGAGCGCATGAACAGTAGTCACATTGCAGAATGTTCAGATTTTTTAAGACATGCAATGCTATTGAGGCTAAATAAATCCAAACATGTTACACTACAACTTTTTGCAGCTACTTTAGATGACATATCTATCACATATAATTTAATTTGCTGGTCTGTATCTCCTCATTTATTTGCGTAGTTTTTAAAAAAAATAATGTTAGCTACTTAAAACATGTTTTCATTGCAAGATGAACTGTTCAATGACCAGTTTTGTCATTTGTGTTCATTCATATTTAATTACTGTGTATTTATTGTAAGCAGTATACATTGTTACACCATACTGGATTACTGACTTCTGGTCAAATCTGGTTACAATTCCTGAATTTAAAAAATATCCAAATATATATAGCACAAAAAAACTATGCAGCTTTAATTGTAAGATTTATATATTGATCTTGAACAAATTTAATGTGTCTTTTTAAACGTTCTCGTTTTCATGCTAAATAAAATTAGGAAACATGAATACACCCATAGCTTGGTGATGTCCTAAGGACAAAGACTAGATAGAAGTATTTTTGAATTCCACTTTGAAGATATGCACATGCACAAAATCCGGAAAATGTGTGCGCACAAATGAATCAGTTTTTTAAAACCTTATGCACACACACACCTGCATGCAGTTTCCACTTTATAAATCACATCAGGCTAAAAGTGTAAGTTTTATTGAGTGAGATAACTGAGACAATGTCGGAATATAAAGCTGCAAATATAGATTTGATGTTTGAGCCAAAACAATTGTGTTATTTGTCGGCCTTTGTAGTGGGGTTATAAACCGAGAAAAGTTTATAGACAGCAACATGTAGCTGCAGGCACTTAAATCTGGCAGCACCACAAATTGCACTGCTGTCAGGGATTAAAAAAAACATTGTCTAACTTTAAAACACTCACAAAGATGAGAGTTGTTTTGCATAAGCAGAGTTTAATTGCCACTGATGTGGGCAAATCTGTACTCTCTTGATGGGAATGAGCTTCAAAAGTAGGGAATTGACTCTGTGCTGTGTGTTAAACTAAAAAGGAGGTAGATACTAACTTTACAGCCCAGCAGAAATGAAGCACGCAAGTGCTGTCATAATTCATAATTCCTAGATTACCTATGTTGTACCTATGTAACTTTTTTATGTTATATCTTAACAGTCCACCATTAAAGCTCTTGATGAATGTTTAACATTTCCAGTTAATATGAATTCAGTTGAACAATTGAAAATTAATGATTTAAGAACAGATGTTGGGGCCAAATAAAAACATGTTTAAGTACATTGAATGGACAATTATACTGAACTGGTCAAATGCTTTATACGCATCTAGAAATATTAGTACACCTTTTATGACTGATACAAAAATACTTTTGAGGTTACCTCATGTCAGCCTACCAGTAATAAAGAATATAAATTATATATAAATTACATTGGCTGAAAACTTTCAACTTAAAAAGCCCAAAAAAATTAAATTTAGTAGCACACCCACAGGGAATTTTGGTCTTCGCTTACACAAATTTTAGCTACACTACTAATATTTGGGCAAACGGCTTAATCACTTATTACAGTATTACAGGTGTTTTATTTGGGCCCATTGCCACAGGTCAATAAAGTCAAGCACCTAACCATGCAGTCTGTCTTCACAAAGCTTGTAATAGAATAGGTCATTCTAAAAAGCTCAATAACTTTGCTCATGGTACTGAATGCTGCTAGAACAAGTCAGTTTGTAAAATTTTCCTCCTAGATATTCCATGATCAATTGTGTGTAGTGTAATTGAAAAGTGGAAGCATTTAGGAAGCACATCAACAGAAATTTGGAGACCATGCAAAGTGGGGAGTGGGGGTGTATAGTGCATTTTGAATAAAAGTCACCAACACTCTGCTGACTCCAACTACCAAACAGCATTTGTAATTAATATCAGCACACAAAGTGCTCCAGGAGTTCAATGGAATGAGTTTTCAAGGCTAAGCAACTCCATGCAAGCCTCAAATCACCAAGCACAATACCAAGCGTCAGATAGAGGGGTGTTAAAGCATGCCGCCATGGGACTCTGGAGCAATGGAAACATTCTGGGAAATAAATAATCATGCTTCTCAATCTGGCAGTCTGCTGGATCAGTGTGGGCTTGGTGATTACCAGGAGAATCTACCTGAATGTAAAGGTTGTTGGAGGGACAATGGAATGAGGTTGATCATCAGGGTTGGTAACCCTTCAGCATACCAATATATTTTGGACAAATGTATTCTTTCAAACTTGTCTCAGCATGACTGTGCCACGCATGTTTGGTTGAGTTGAGTGTGGAAAAACTTGATAGGAGCACTGACCTCAAACCCTTCAAGCAACTTTGAGATGAACTAGAATTGAGATTGTGTACTGCCCTCTCATCTAATGCTCTTATGAATGAATCAGCAAAATTTCCCACAGGCACAGTACAACATTTTGGAGAAAGCCTTCCAAGAATAGTGGAAGCGGTTGAAGTAGTAAATGGGGTACAAACTCAATAATAATGCGTATGGTTTCATTGTCACATTTTAAGTCAGGGACTTGATGTATGTCAAAGGGAAAGGTAATGTGGCTCAGGAGTACGTTGACACACTAATAACAACCAATTGAAGAGTACCTTGTGTGGCCGCTGTCTTTAATTATCACTGTTGTATCAGGCACTGTTTCTTGTAAATGTGTCTTGCTGATTAATAGTTTAGCTGATTTTCTGTAGGAATGAGCAGAACAAGCACTGCAATAGGCTGAAAAAGGAACACTGTCACTCATGCAGCTCTTACATCTGTGTTTGGAGTATGGACGGTTCATGTGAGGTCATCTGAGCTTTGGAGATCCATCCAGATCTGCTGCCTAATGTACATCAGGAAGTGACCTTATCTCTTACTTCACCATGACCTTTGTTATTTTGCTACATTAATAGAGGACTTGCTCTCTGATTTCCTCTTCTCTGTCTCATAAGAATCTTCCATCATAAAATAGGGTCCACAATGGCTGTGTCATCAGCAGAATTCGAGATGATGTTTGAGATGTTGTGCAACTACAGGAGGCTGAGCATGTGTACGTGGGGAGCTCCCGCTGAGGATTGAGGGGGAAGGCTGAAGACTGACTCTGATTACCTAGTCCAGGATCCTGTATCCAGATGTTTATCCTGACGCAGTCCTTGGAATTTAATGACAGCATTGCCCGGAATGATAGTGTTGAATGCTGAACCGTATTAAATTCTTATGTAGGCATTTTCTTTTCTACATGGCTCATGGTGGTGTGTATGAGTCATGGTAACGGTATTGCCTGTTTATCTGTTTACATTTACATTTAGTGATTTGCCAGACACTCTAATGCAGAGTGACTTTCGAAATGTGCAAACCATTGAAGGTGCCATGACGCAAGTACTTGATGATCTGTAAGTATTCATTACAGGTCTGATTAGAAACTAATGCTACTCAGAGTCTAACATGCAATTTCTCAGCTTGGTGCTAAGGGCACATATAATAGCAGTTACTAAAGACTTGAGTAATACGTTGGCAAATGTACATACAAAGAACAGCATGCAATGAATAGTAGAGATGTTATCCTAGGAATTATTCAAGGAACAGGGACATTCTGATGCATATGGAATGCTCATTCCATCATTGAGGAGCCAGGCCACTGAAACATAGGGTGACCAGATTTGGGTTTCTTAAAACCTTTTTGTTGGGGACGGTCATCAGTGTATTGGTGTATGATATGACACAAATGACATGGTGTCTGTGTAAAAATGGCATTTATTGAACAGCACAAAACAACATAGTACACCAACAAAAACATACACTGACATTTTTAGGTGTAATATGATAGACTAAGTAAAAAAAAAGAATAATAATTAAAAAATATATATTATTTGCGATACAGAGAAACCTGGAATGGAGTGGAATGGAATGGAGTGGCAATTCTAATCACAATGCACTGTACATGTATTATGTTTGAGGCAGTCGAAAATCAAGGACGACTTTGAAATTCCCCCCGGACATTTTTTTAGGTCTCAAAAGTAGGACATGGTGGATATAGAAAATGAGCAGGATACAGAAAATAAATATGGTAATGATGCAGGGTTAACCCACAAAAAATAAGATACAGAGCCACAACAACTAGGAGATTTCATTCGTCTTTTATTTTTGGGAGCAGTGTAACTGGTATCATGATGTTAGCCTTGTATTAAATTGAACGCAGAAACAAATCACCGTGATCACTGCTCTGTAGTATCCACCAGGGCCTTCATCAGTAAGCATAAAGGCAGAAGAAAGATGATGTGGAAACAGGATTAAAAGAATTCTGAGGGAAGGATTTTACACATTGCAGGTTATTGAAGCAGCTTATCTATAGGTAATAAACTATAAAAATGACTGACATTTACTGTCAGTAAATATAAACAAATGATCATAATGCTTAGATAATATAACTGAAAACTTTTCAACCAACCGGTTAGATTTATTTGAACTTTGATTTAATGTTATTATGAATCACAAATTATTACACCATTGAGGACACAAGATGAGGAGGAATAGGGAGCAGAAAAAAAGGGGAAGAGAGATAAATGAAAAGATTGAAAATGAAAGAGTGTGTTCCAGACTTTAGGGTTGGCACCAGAGATCCTATTATGACCATTCAGCATTACAGTGGTACCTCAGGTCTCAAATGCCTTGCAACGCATCGAATTCGGTTGTTGATACATTTTGAGGAGAATTTTTTTTTTTTATGTTTGCTCGGTACTCAGCTGACACATCAGATCATGAATCAGTACACATTGATTTAGTAATAATAAGATTAATAACAGCTCTTGCTAGTTTTTATTTTACTTTACATCCACAGTACAGTATTCTTAATGCAAATCATTCCCAATGGGTTATAAAGAGGTTAGGGATGACAGCCAACCAAAAGGAATACAGTGAGAACACATTTGCTAGGCTTTCAAGCTGCAGCTTGCTGAGCAGCAATAGAGCAAGCATAGTTGACCAGTAGAGTGTTTTGCTTTTACGTTTCAATTTAAGTCCATTACTCACTAAATTACATGATTTTATAAAGCTTTGTATTAATGCCCGTAGGTTCAGGTATTTTAAATATTAAGGTACTCATCATTGCTTATCATCAGCCCTGCTCTGACAGAGTACAGAGTACAGCTTTACCAAACACTTGTTGATACATTCATCTTACTGTGGATTTGTCTGTACGTTACCTTGCATATGCCTTATGCAGTGTGGGGTACCGGAATACATCGATTGAATTAAGAACATCCCTTACGTGAAAACAATTGCTCTATACTCTTCGTTTTCAATGCATAATGTGGCTTCTGAAACTAATTCATGACAAGAACCGAGGTATCACATTATTAGGGATGAATAATAATGGAATTATAGAACATTTAGACATTGAAGAACTAACAGTGCCTCATATTGTTCCCCTGCTATTTGAAGTTTTGCTTTCTTGCCAAAAAATGTCTAGGGCACCAAGTTGTCTCAAATTGCTCAAAATGCATAAAAATGAATTAATATTCTCACCGACTCTCATACAGGAGTGAGCTGGGCTCATCCCCAATGTCTTTAAATCTTAACAATACACTTGATCCAACCAAAAATGATGGCAGTAGAAGATTTCGAATGAATTGTGCAGGGTCCCTTTCAGACATTATGGCATCAGTCTAAGAAAGTTCTTTCCCGCTTCAGTCTTACAATGACCTGTACACACAAAAAAGACACAAAGAGCTTTTTTTCCCTAAATTTGATGGGGAAGATCATAAGTGCACACAGACCTGACTTCAACCCCATTCTACAGCAATAGGCTAAACTTGAAGTAGAGTTGAGCCCCATCAAATCCTATATCAGTAACAGGTCCAATATGAGTTGTTGATAAAATGTCAATATTGAATGTTAAGAAAAGAAAATTCGATTCAACTCATCGGGTACTACTACGTCCGGAAGCATCCA
>JAVSBV010156790.1:0-14853 GCA_033117975.1 Parotocinclus spilosoma
GAGAGAGTGTGTGAGAGTGTGAGAGAGAGAGAGAGTGTGTGTGTGTGAGAGTGTGTGAGAGAGAGAGAGAGAGAGAGAGTGTGTGTGTGTGTGAGAGTGTGTGTGTGTGAGAGTGTGTGTGTGAGAGTGTGTGAGAGAGAGAGAGTGTGTGTGTGTGTGTGAGAGAGTGTGAAATTATATTTTGTACAAAATGTTAATACATATCTGAAACTCAATTTGTGTCCTCCTCATTTTTGTGTGGATTTACTCTGGTTTCCTCCCACATCTGAAGATTGTTATAACTTTTCTTCTGTCACAAAAAGCCATTGATGTGATGTTAAATAATGATATAAACGATCACATTACCTTGTTCATTGCTCTCAAACTTGCCATTAACTTAATCCCTTTCTTTTAAGTTTACATTGTTTCTTCAGCTACTAATATAGATGAGATGTGTTGGATATGTAACAGTCTATGGCTCTGCTCATATAGGCAATGGGACTGTTCCTCCCTCAGCCTCCAGCTGCAGACAGTGATGAAGAAGAGGATCCAGAGGGAGCAGCTAAAGAGCAGAGCCATGCTTCCATTCCTATGGATCCCGGTAAGCACACGTCAGGTACATACTGAAAATCCCAGCCCTTCTGTTCAGACACTGCTTTTTTCAATAAGCTTTGCTGATCTTCCCAGATCACGTTGAGCTTGTGAAGCGGACCATGGCAGCAGTAAACCTGCCATCACTCGGAATTCCTGCTTGGGCTCAAGAGATTTCAGATGACCAGTGGAAGGACATGGTGGAGAAAACGCTTCAGTCAAGGCAGAGTTCAGCAGGCCTCTTACTGCAACGTAAATGAAACCGTTCCATGTCTTCATCTCCATGCAGCTAATATGCATTGCTGATAACACCTTTAAAAAGCCTATACGCTTATGTGACTGGTGTTGGGAAATAACAGATTTTTCTTTAGAATTGTATTGTTTTACTTTTACTTATTGTACCTGTCCTAAAATAAGTTATAGCACAGAATCTAAGATTAAAATTTAACAAATTCAAGGTCTATAAATTCAAGTTTATTGTAATTCATTTGTACAACCATGTCTCTCTCTCCCGCCCTCAAAGTTAGCTAGTTGTCTTTCTATTAGCCTGTATTCTTTCTCGAGTTCTCACTATCAGTCACACACAACTCATTTTAAAAGTACCGCAGCTTGTTGCTAAATATGCATTGTGTATGTATCCCAAACATTCAAAAAAATTCATTGTCTTTAATTACTGGCTTTATTGTTGTTCTGTACATACATGAACATCTGTACAAAATATGACCTTCATACTATGTAATGCTTTAGCTAATTAAAGTAAAACATATGTACATATGTCCGGAAGCGTAAGATTAGTGTCAGTCTTGGGGTTGGAGAGACCATCCAATTTCTTCTGGTGTGTGTAGTAGTAGCCAGACAAACTCGTATCCAGTCCACAGTGGAAGCTAGACATCTTTGGCCACAGCATATATGGTGTAAAGGTACCTGACAGACTTGATGCTTATGGCATTTCAAAAACAATGGGTTTCTTTGAGGTGATGACACATTTTGACATTACCTGTACTAGACTATTTTTTTTTTTTAACTCACAAAGACTCTCATACAAAAGCCACCAATGTTTTGTGTATATTAATCTTGTGGCCAGGAACGGAGGACGTCTGGCCTACTAGTTACTGTCTTGGAATAATTATGTTGACATTCCACTCGGCAATATAGAAAGGGATTTAATCGGGAGATGGTATAAAACTGAAAGATCACAGTGAGTCATGGAGGAAAAACCAAAGGGAATGCAATAACAGCCTGCAATCCTAAAAGCAATATACCTTACAATGTACAATACCCAAATAGAAGCAACAGTAACTACAGGCTGCCTGCTTCTCATAGTATGTCTGTACAGTTTAGCAAGCGTCTCTTACGGTCCTAATAACAGGACTGTATAGCAGTCAACGACACCTTTTTAAGTGCACGAGGGGTTTTTTCTTTCAAAAAAAAAATATTGCTTAAATGCTTTAAAATTCATTCATATTAAGCAATGGCTGTAGAAAATAAAGGCGGTGTAACGAATCCTACAGTTAGCTACTGCACTAACCTTTCCCTTGCCACAACAACAAAACAAACGTATGAGTTTGATAAAATATACTAAACTGTGGGATAAAGGCTGATATAAAAGCTATACAATCAAAGGTGCTTTTTTTATTTTTTTTTTTTTTTTTTAAAGGGATCATAACTGACAAGCATGAAAGTGAAGTTTATCACACACTGTGACTATGTGATCACTTTGAGAGACTTAACGGTTAGCCTTTGTGAAAAGCAGAACATTGAAATATACAGCGTTACTTTGCAGAATGATCATGAAACGTGGAATGATTTGCTGGTTTAAGAGGTATGGCACCAATGAGACGGCACACTGACGATAGCTCACATATAATGTGTTGACAGTAATGTTTTGGATGTGATTGCATCTTTAAATAAAACGGCAGCCAGCCGTGAAGGTGACTTGAACAGCGAGGTTTGCAGGATCATTATCATTCTAGGGACCCAAACAATTCCTGACTCCTACAGTGCCTTAAATAAATATTCAGCAGTTTGTAGTTTTCCATATTTTAATTTTATATTTATTAATAACCTGGAACTTTAATAACTTAACTGGAATTACAGTACTCTAAAAAGCCACAGCCCACCATAAGATTGTTTCAGCAATAATATAATAACCATACACTGCCAATTTTTCAAGTTTTTCCACCTACAAAGAATGGAGAAATCTGTCATTTTTACCGTAGGTACACTTCAACTGTGAGAAACTAAATCTAAAATAAATCCAGAAAATCACATTTTATTCTTTTTTAAATATTTAATGCAAAGAAAGCAAATAAATTAAGTAATAATAATAATAATATGATTTGGTACAGAAACATTTGTTTGCAATTACAGAGGTCAGAAAACATGATCTTCTCCAGATCTTTCAGGTTTCTGGGCTGTCGTTGGGCAACATTGAGTTTCAGCTCCCTTTAAAGATTTTTTATTGGGATCAGGTCTGGAGAGGCTAGGCCACTTCAGGACTTTAAAATTCTTCTTACAGAGCCAATCCTTAGTTGCCCTGACTGTGTGTTTCGGGTGATGATGGAAGACCCAGCCACGACCCATCTTCAATGCTCTTACTGAGAGAAGGAAGTTGTTGGCCAGAATCTCGCAAAACATGACCCCATCAATCTTCCCTTCAATACAGTGCAGTCATCCTGTCCCCTTTGCAGAAAAGCATGACCAAATTATGATGTTTCCACCCCCATGCTTCACGGTTGGGAAAGTGTTCTCATCCTTCTTCTTCCTTCAAACACGATGAGTGAAGTTCATACCAAAAAGCTCTATTTTGGTTTCATCTGACAACATGACCTTCTTCCATGTAGTTTTGGGTGGATTCCTGCCCTACTCAGAATCATCCTTACCCCACGAGGTGAGATCTTGCATGGAGCCCCAGATAGAGGAAGACTGAACGTCATCTTTTGTTTTCTTCCATTTTATAATAATTGTGCTAATTATTTTCTCACCAAGCTGCTTGCCTATTGTCCTGTAGCCCATCCCAGCCTTGTGCAGATCTACAATTTGGCCCCTGGTGTCCTTAGGCAGCTCTTTAATCTTGGAGAGGTTGGAGTATGATTGAGTGTGTGTCAGGTGTCTTTTATAGAGGTAACGAGTTCAAACAGGTGCAATTAATACAGGTAATAAGTGCTGAATAGGAGGCTTCTTAAAGAAAAACTAACAGGTCTGTGAGAGCCAGAATTCTTGCTGGATGGTAGATGATTAAATACTTATTTCATTTCTGGATATGGGATTTTCATTTGAGCGTATGAATAGGGAAACGTAGCAGACATGAGGTTCTGTGTAATGCGGAATGCTTTAAAGGGGAATTGTATGTATGGCAGTTCAAATTAAATTCTAGAATATAGCACTTGAAAAAAATGATTTCAGTATTTAACTTAAATGAGTTAACAAGTAATGAAAACTTGCCCTCACTCTCCTGTCAGTGTAGTTATTTCCAGGTGCAAGGCATATGGAATCATTTCATTTTCTCTAGTGAGAAAAAAAAAAATTTTTGTAAGTCACTCTCTTGTGAATGATTGTATATTTTAAAGTTTTTTTTAGTGTGCAAACTGGCCCTTCAGTGTTTGGCAATGTGTGTAGAATTTTGGTTTTAGTTCAGTCAGGAATCATGATTTCAGTGCAATTATGCAAGTCACCCAGACGCTGAGTTGCTCTGAAATATGAAATAATTGCAGCTACTACTTTTTTCAGACTTGTTCACTGTGAAAAGTTCAACTAATCCCTATTATAGCCCATGCCATTATCCCAGCCATTTCTAATCATATTACCATTGGTATAAAATAGGCTTTGTTTACCATTTATCTTCACCATGTTGTTGTTTTGGAGATGTTTTCTGGTTGTTTGTCACTCATATTTTGTATATTTCTTTAATTTAAATTGTGAGCTACTTCTAACAGAATTGCATTATTCTGAACAGGGACTTTAACAATGTTTTTTTTTTTTTTTTTTTTCTTTTTTCTCTGTTTAGATGTGGGCCTGCTCTACGAAATGGCCTGTTGGTTACAATCATGCTAATCTCCAATCACAAGACACTAGTTGAACAGCTCGTAGCCTGTGACATCGCTGCTGTACTGAAGAAGTGCATTTCTACCCAGTGCTCTGAGACCATGCTGGCAATAATTGCCCTCAAACACGTTGCCCATGCTCAAAAACAAGAAAAGAAAGGTAATATTTGTTTAGTTATTGTAATAGGGATGTTTGCACATAGTGACCTTTTTTTAATCTAATATCTTGACAGACCTGTTTCAGTCCCTTCAGTTTTTTTCAGTACACATTTCTGTTGGTTTTCTGTAGAATCAAAGGAGGTTCTTGACCTTAAAGACACAGAGCTGAAGATGCTAGTTCAAGGTTTGAAGGAGATGTCTAACACTAAAGAGGTGATTCAAACCTTAGAGCAGCTGCTGTGCGAGGACCTCTCTCAGTTGGAGGAGGAGAGGAACGAGGTGATGCGCAGCAGAGAAACTTTTCAGGATCTGGTGCGCCTCATGGACCAGAACAGAGTGGACCGTGTAGTGCAGCTTTGTATTCTCAGGTAAGAACCTCCAGTGCCCAGGCTCATGGGGATCTTACAAGATTGCTATTCCGCATCATTTATTACTACAAAATATTGCTATTAATTATGGCTGATTAGCTTAATGTCGTAGTTAAACAATGACAAGTAACACTCTTAACAATGCTCATGAATTAGAATAGGAAATAAAAATCTATTAACTCCATGTTGCATCCATATACATCTATAGATTAATACAGTCCCCTTAACAGCCAATCGGTGGTGTAGAACCAGGAGCAGAGGCAAGATCTCAGACCTTTGTCTATGTGGAGTTTGCATGTCTGCCCTGTGTTTGTGTGAGGCTCCTTCCTCTTCCCAAAAACATGCAGTAGGTTAATTGGTCCCATGACTAGTGTGTTGATATAATCATGGATCTGTTGTGAGTATAGCCATAAACATTAGATCCCTAGACGCCACATCTGCCACTGGATCATGCCTCATCGGAGTCGCCATATTGGTCCAGGCAACCTCTTATAATTATCCATAGACTGCATTGGAAAGCACATGCCTGATTCTAGTCTAATTAATTAAAATATAGTCAAACAATTATTAAAATAGATTAGAAATAGTACATGTAGTATAAATAGTAATATAATTATTGCATAATATAGTATTCACGGTTTTATATGCTGTATTGTATTGTATTATTAACTGTTTTTACTGTTTATACCACTTACACTATATTTATATACATATCTACTACTGTTATTTGTTATACTAGAGTATACTATAATAGTGTTATACTACTCTATTATTTAATTAAGTATATTATTTATTAGACTACATCTTATTGTGTTCATAGCTTAATCATATGCTATACTGTATATTGTATATTTTAACTTGACTCAAAACTTATTTTGTGCATCACATAGATCAAAAGCCTTTAATATTAAAAAAACGACTGGTTAAAATGGGTTAAGAAATAATTAGGTTATCGTGCATTTTAACAACAAAAAAACACAGCTCCGGTTGCATTTGTTTACACGCCAGCCTTGCCTGGAAATATCCCATAATGAAATATCTACCCATTACCTAATTTTTGCGAGCAGTGTATGTCAATGAGTATAGCCTTTAATGCTGATGCAACATTAAATGGAACTAAAACAAACATACGAGCATGAGGTTAAGAGCAGAAGTGTGCGTACGTGCGCAAAACTACCAAACCAGCCATGAGCAAACTTGCTGTAAATGACACTCGGTGGAAGTTCATGTGTATGCAGGACATTTACATAAGATCTTAGTTTGCATATCTGAGATATTTGAAAAACAGTGCGTTTTATGTGCATGTTCATGCCTTATTGTAAGTAGTACTCCTTCATTGTCCACCTGCTACCTTTATGTTCTCTCTGTTTGTTTTCTCTATAACTATATAACCTAGTTCACGTTCTTTCTAATTTAACTTAACTATGCAACTACCAATGCATTTTTGCTTCTGTCAAACAAAAATGTCAATCACTTATTAATTACCTGTGTTTTCAGCATTATCTCTGAAGCATTTTCATATAGTTGGCATGCAGTTGTCTTGTGTAAATTGCCTTTATACACTATATAGCCAAAAGTATTCACTCAGCCATCCAATTAATTCAGTGCAGGTTCCAATCACTTCCATAACCATGTGTTTGAGTGTAAGCTTAAAGACTGCTTCTACAAACATTTGAAAAAAAAAAAAAAGGGTTGCTTTCAGGAGCTCAGTGAATTCCAACTTGGTACAGTGATAGTATGCCACCTGTTCAACAAGTCCAGCTGTAAAATTTCCTCGTTACTCAATATTTCACAACTCACTGTCAGTGATGTAATAAAGTAGAAGCAATTTGGAACAACAGGAAGTCGGGCACTAAGTGGTATGCCAATGAGAGATACATGGAATTAGTTTTAATGGCCAAGCAACTGCATCCAAGCCTTACATAACCAAGAGCAATGCAAAGATGGATGGATGATGATGGATGCAGTGGTATAACGCAGGCCACCACTGGACTCTAGAGCAGGGGATACATATTATCTGGAATGTTGAACCACCCTTCTCCATCTGGCTACCTGATGGACGAGTCGGGGTTTGCTGGGTTTGGGCCAAGTGTAAAGTTTGGTGGAGGAGGATTATGCTGTGGGTTTGTTTTTTCAGGAGTTTGGGCTCAGCCACTTATTGCCAATGAAAGAACACTTAATGCTGCAGCAAAACAAAAGATTTTGGACAAATTCAGTTTGAGGCTGGCCCCTTACTGTTCTAGCATTACAAAGCAAGACAAGAATGAGCAAGTTTGATGAGTTCTGACCTCAGACTCATTTGGGATAAATTAGAGCAGACACTGCAAGCCAGGCCTAACATCTAACATCAATATATAACCTCACAAATGCACCTCTGAATAAATGGTCAAAAAGGCAAACACACACTAAACCTTGTGGAAGGCCTTACTCAAACAGTTGTGGTGGGCCGACATCATATTAAACCCTGTGGATTAAGAATGGAATGTCATATATGCATGTGAAGGCAGACAAATGAATACTTTTGGCAGCATAGTGTATATACATTATAGTTTATTTGATTAATAGGACTGACACTTATCATTGCTGTATTCATAACAGAATCCTGAATAAGTTCTTGGATAACTATGAGGAGGATCTCCTGCCTTGGCATGAAAGCATTGAACCCTCCCTGTCCTCTATGATAGCCTGTATTAATGACAGAGAGGTAGTCATTTATCTTACCATATACGTTTGTGCACCATCGTAACTTACTAAAACTCTGATTGTTTTGCTTCTCTGTATTGTTGTACCTTTAACCCCCAACATCCAGGCTGTACAGCAATTCATTCGTTTCCTTTATCGACTGGCTTCTCTGAACAAAGACTACGCTGTTGTTATGTGTCGTCTTGGCACTAAGGAAGCACTAGTGAAAGCTTTGGACAAGCACAGTACCAACCTGCTATTGGTCACAGAGTTGCGTGACCTCCTTA
Source organism: Parotocinclus spilosoma (assembly GCA_033117975.1). Lineage (NCBI taxonomy): Eukaryota > Metazoa > Chordata > Actinopteri > Siluriformes > Loricariidae > Parotocinclus > Parotocinclus spilosoma. The sequence goes on from JAVSBV010156790.1 coordinate 8,110, forward strand.
ATGACTGTGAGAAGTATGCCAGCCTTTATAAGAAGATGACCACCAGCGTGCTGGCTGGATGCATACAGGTATTTAACTCTTCAGGTCCATTTCTCATAATTATAGGTTACCAGTGCTTTGAGTTTGTGCTTGTAAATTGGGTTTTATAAACAAATTGTTTGGTGTGTGTTTGTTCAGGAAGATCCCACACTTGTTAAGCATTCCCTTAAAGTCGAGTTTCCTCTCGTTTCAGATGGTTTTAGGCCAGATTGAGGAACATCGCCGCAACCATCAGCCTATTAACATCCCATTCTTTGATGTGTTCTTACGCAACTTGTGCCAAGGTTTGTGAAGCAAACACAACTCTAATTTATGTCAGGTTTTTTTTTACTCAAACTAGTGTCTAGAACTTTTTTTTAGTTAACTTTAAGTTTAAATGTAATAAGTTTGCTTGAAGCTTAACCTTACCTTGCAGTATGCTCTTAAAACCAGAAGCAAGCTGGGAAACCATCCCCACCAATTAACCCCACCTACATGACAAATTGCCTGCCAGCCCTAAACATTAAATCGATAGACATCATCTAGCCAGATGTCAGAATCTTCCTGTCTGGGGAGGTTTTAGGAATTCTCTCCCAATGCTCTTCCCAAACAGCTTTTTTCAGATCTCATATAGGTCGTTCCCACCTGACCACTTTCCATTGAACTACCAAATGACCAAAATTCCAGCATGAACATCAAACCCTCAGTGCCATTCCACCAACAGTGGAAGGAATTTTCAACCAAGCTAAATCAAACGACCATTTTAAATTTTAATGGTAACACAACTACCATTCTGAGAGACACTGAAGTTTCTATTTACATTTACAAATAACCTTATAATTCAATTTGAAAGCAAAACCCTTAGTATGACATTCCTTTACTTTACTGTAGATTTAGAAATGTTGTGAACTACTGCATTAAGTTAATTTATCCCCATGTGTTGCTGATGATGACTCTACCTAATAAACAAACATACTTTTCAAGTACAGCTAACTAGCTAGTGCTGTATCCTTTAGCATTACAGACATCCTGTACAATTATTCTTGCTGTTACGTTTCTTTGTGTATTTTTTAATTTTGACATGTTTTAATTTTATTGCCCATCTAAAAGGGTGGCCAAAACTACTGAAGTGCAGAGGCTCTCATTTTGGTGTGCATATAATTATTAGTTAAGATATTTTAATCAGATTATTAATCTGATTTTTTTTTAAATTATCTATAAGAACAAGGGCCAGCCATGGCCAGTCAATTTAGCAGGTTACATTAAATTCTTTTGTTGCTTTTGTTTTACTATTTATTGTAGGCATTTAGTATTTATTTATCACCTTAAGAATTAATGTATTTGATAGGTCACTTGTCCCACAAATGCTTAATTTCTTATCACAGAAGGTTCCTATTAAAATACGCAATGTCTTTAATGTAGTTTGATATCAAGTTCAGTTTATTTCTTTGTTGTTGATATGATTTGTGCTCGTCAGGTTCCAGTGTGGAACTGAAAGAAGACAAATGCTGGGAAAAGGTGGAAGTCTCCTCAAACCATCATCGAGCCAATAAGTTAACTGACAAGAACCCCAAAACATACTGGGAATCCAATGGTTGCACAGGTTCTCATTTTATCAACATCTACATGCACAGGGGGGTAGTCATTAGGTAAGTTTTTTTTTTTTTTTTTAATGTATACATATTGTGTGTAGAGCTTACTATAACAGAAGTTTGTTGATCTTGTGTTAGTGAATGCTATGCTTGTTGTTAACAGTGCATTTAAACCCTAACTATAATGCATTTATGTATATACAGAGTAGGCAAGTTCAACAGATAAAAACATCTGTAGCAACCTACATAATCTATACTGGGAACGCACTACGATTTTTGATTATTCATATGTAATTTGTACAACCCTAAATCAGAAATGGGTCAAAAAAAATAAAAAAAAAACCACAGTGCTTTGCCATTTATATCATTGCAGACAGTCCAGGTATTCCGGTTTCCTTCCACAGTCCAGAGACGCGTGTTAGGTTAATTGTTTGCTTTAAATTGGCATTGACTTGAGTGTGTTTATAAAACTAGCCCTGATGTAACCATGTGTGTGTCGCTGATGCTGATAGCGACGTTAAATTAACCAAATAAACTAATAAGTGGGCAAAGGAACTTTGGTGGTCAACAAATGTGTGAGAAAATAATTGAAAAGTTTTAAAACAATGTGTCTTAAAGAAATGCTGTATAGTAATACTATATTTAAGTCCTAACTATATAATTTGACTTATTTTGCATTGTCTTGTTGATAGACGCATGTTTTTGGAAAATTGTCATTTTAAATTAAGTCCTCTAAATTCTCAATGTACTTTTCTGCATTAATACTGCCATCACACAACTGAAATGGATTTTGCCAAGGGCAATGACAAACCAAATAACATGACAAATCCTAGCTTTTGGTAGCTGATAATAGTGTGGAGGGTCTTTTTGTTTTTGGTTTGGCCCACATGGTAGCTATTTTTCCCAATAAAGACCTGGAATACTGATTCATCTGAGCACAGTCTGTTTTCACTGTTTCACTGCTCAAAGAAACTGAGTTCAAAGAAAATTTCAATAATTTTCTTACACATTTGTCAGGATCCTCTGGATCCTCTCATCAAAGGCTGTGCTTGGCTTGGATGCTGCTTTTGTACAATATCATGATTATAATCACCTGCTGACATCACATCATTATTTACAGTTTTTACCTCATCATTAATTGCCCCTATCCCAACTATTTATGGAATGTGTGGCAAGCCTGAAATGCAGGAATGGATGCTTATTAACACATAAAATAAAGCTGGCCAGACAAAACGTGAAATATCCTGGATTCCTACTGTTTGCAATAAAATAAAAATCAAAGTAAATGTAAGGAGTACTGCAGTTTTAAATATTTTTCATACCGTCCCAACCTTTTCTGATTATGATGTGGTAGATCGTAACAATAGTTTGTAATGAGTATCATCTATGATAATATTTTGTATAATATATTGTAATATTTGGTAGACCAGACTGTGGATGTGCACAGAATTCCTTGAGCTAGTAAAGGCACTGCTGGCATTCTCAGGTTAAAAATGAGGAACAAATTCAAGGCAAACTATAGACACCACCATGCTCATAGTCTGCTTTGTTGGACGTCATTTGGCTTTAAAAAAAACAAAACCTTTTTCCATTCAAGTCAGCTTGACTTGACTGTTTCATCTTCTGTGAAGTAACCACTGTGCAGAATATGAAGATTGAGACAGGTGTTGGGAATCACCATGATATCAGCACAAAAACACACTGAATAATCATTTTTTTTGGTTTTTTTTAAATCAAATTATTCAGCTGTTACAATATTATACTTGCATTAAATTTCCTTCAATGTTATTGTCATTGATGTGATTATACAAGTCACAAAATTAATTAATTAATTAAATGCCCCCTGATTTTTATGAGCAGTGTAGTAACATCATATGAACAAGAAGAAGCTATTATAATGTAAACCTTTTACAAACACATGCAAGGTAAAAGTTCTGTTTGTTATTGACAGAATGATCAAGATGCCATTTTCTATCAATATCAAACCAATCATTTTCTCTACATACAAATCATTTAGCTAATACTTCGAAACACATGGTAATGTGCGGAAATGCCTCCTAAAAAAAATTATCATTTGCCTTGAACACCATCAAAATCATAGCACTTTGCCTGAATAGGTTGTCAATATGGAAATAGCACCATTGGCTTACAGCATTATATATCTTTTCACCAGGTATAACTGGGCCTTACCTTTGTGCTGTTAAATATGGCTTATTCTGTTTTCAGTGTAGTCTCCTTTTCTCTAGTACATCTGTTGACATTTGCCAACAAGGTTGTGCTTATGATTACCATGTACTTTTTTTTGTTTATTTTGTGTCTGTTCCTTTTTTTCCTTACTCTGTAGGCAGTTGGCAGTGCTGGTAGCCAGTGAAGACTCCAGTTACATGCCTGCTCGTATTGTTGTGCTGGGAGGAGATGACCCCACAAACATCAATACTGAGCTTAACACTGTAAGAAGTTATTTACTTAAAATTAGTCACCTCTGACTGAAACGTACCTGATAGCATGTTAGCTATAATTTCAACAGCTGTGATTGCACAGTTTGGCCAAGTAGTGTGACCCACATATTTCAAGAGGATACACTTTGGGGATTTTTTTTGTGTGCCTGTGCAGATGTGTAAATGCTAATTATTTTTCTCCTTTCCAATCAGTCACATTTGCAGCTCTGTGAATGCAAGCGTTGGTATCTTAGAATACATGGATAGGGATGTTATGTTTCTCAGTAAGATACTGAGCAAAATACAAAACCTAGCTGTCCTGCAGCTAAGTGTTGTTGTTTTTTTTTTTTTGCCACAATTGTAACGAGAATTTCCTGTAGACTGTTATTTCTGACTCTGCTAATAGACCTGTATGAGGGTGTGCTTCCATAACCCTTTAAAGTCAGCTACTTCCTTCGCACTATAGCCTTTGGCACAACCAAATATTACCACTTAGGCCAGACTTTCTTTTTATTGCTTGTTTCCAGGATCCGCCGACGATCATATTTGAAGAATTTGAAGAATACAATATATATATATATATATATATATATATATAAAATATTATATTTCTTGGATCCGCCGCAGCACCAATGGTTGAAACATTTATTTTTTAGCCTTTACCACCCTCCGGTGAAGAGCCAACGGCTTTCTTCTGTTCATTTATTTTTTTTTCCAGATTCACTGTAATTTAGTGGTAGGTTAAATAAATTTTATTTTTATTTCTTCCTCCTTCCTTGTATTGATTCCACAGTCCCTTGAGAAAGTGCTGAAAAATAAAGATTTATTTTTATTTTTTTTCCTCCTTCCTCAGTAGATTCTTAACATCTGAGGAACAAGCAATTAAAAAATTCTGCCCTTATTTTCAATCTGTAAATCCTGTTGCTCATCCTGCAAGTATTTGTTGCCCAATTGTCCTCCTAAAACATCTGGAGTAGGGTTTTTTTTGTCTGGGGAGCTTGTTATATTTTTTATATTCAGCTTCTGTGTATTTATATTTATTATTATAGAGGTATTAATTGGCCAACTTGGTTTCATTGTTACATATAAAATCTAGACTGCCCAATGATGTTGGGTCTCTTTTTGTGTGTTGGTCCTCCCAAAGCTTCTTCCTTGTAACATTAAGAAAGTTAGGTCATTCGTCATGTCTGAATGATCATTTTGTTGTTTGATAGGTAAATGTGCCACCTTCTGCCAATCGTGTTGTTCTTGTGGAGAACATGACCCGCTTCTGGTCCATCATTCAAATAAGGGTCAAAAGATGTCAACAGGTAGTAGCAGTTTTTGCTTACATCTCACGCATTGCCTGGGATATCTAGGATCTTGAGTCATTGACTGAATTGAATTAACGTTCACTGTTCCACATGTTTATTCTACCTCTCAGGGTGGTATTGATACCAGAGTGCATGGCTTCGAAATTCTGGGACCTAAACCTACATTCTGGCCAGTGTTTAAGGAGCAGCTGTGTTGCCGTACCTACCTTTTCTACACAACCAAGGCACACACCTGGTGCCAAGCGATTGTGGCAGAGAAAAAAGAGCTGTTGCAGCTTTTCAATAAGTGAGTCTGTTTTGACTTATGGCCAATGCTATGTAAATATTTCTTTTAATTAGCCTGAGATTGAAGTTGCAATCTTCTATTCAGTTTTGTTATTGTTTTTTTAACTTCATCAGCTCCTAAGGGTGTAGTTTGTTGTTCTTTTGTAATAGGCTGTTAAGAATACGAAAGCACCCACACTATTCCAGTTGTCCCCAGTACTCCCCCGCTAGCCTACTCTAATATTGTGCTTAAGCATTTAAGCCTCCATACTAAATTCCATGTTTTTATTTCATTTATGGTTGTGTATGCATATTATGTGGAATAACAATGTTGACTGCCAACATTCTCTATAAATCAGAATGTATTTGGAAATGTTGAATGTAGTAAAGCTGACCGCTTTATTCTAATCTTGAAAGACTTATGTGCAATCTTCCTCAAAGCTGAAGCTAGTTCTTGATTTGCTGCTACTTTATTGCATTAGTGCCAAGTGTTTTTGAGTCATATGAACGATATTGGGGCACTAATTTATTAATTTTTTTAAATCTGTGTTTTACATTTAAACAGTTTATGCATTATATACAACCCCTCTTTAAACAATACATTAAAAACGAAATAAAAAAAATAACCAGTCTCAGTACACTTAATAAATATTGTGTAATGTGATTTTTGTACAATATACCTTAAATGAATTTTTACTAGACATTTATCTTATTGTTATCCTCAGTAACTATAATTAATAGTATGTCAAATTTAGTAGATAATTGTTACATTCTATGAGCATTGCCACTACGCTACCAAACCATGTACGGCATTAGATGCACTACACTTATACACATAACTAGGTAACACAAGCACTAAACATGACATTTTTATATTCACCTATTCACATACATGACAATATTTACAGTCGATTCCGTTTAATGGGACCACATCGGGACGCAATGGTTTTGGTCCGAATAACCAGCTGGTCCGATTAAACGAACATGCCCTATGTCACAAGACGGGGCGTGCATGTAACATATTAAATGTTTATTAAACTTTTATTGTGTGATTTACACGTATAGCGAATGTACAAACAAGAACTACTGTTGCTTACGAACTTTGTTCATTGAAAAATA
>JAVSBV010156816.1:0-14850 GCA_033117975.1 Parotocinclus spilosoma
ACTTCTAAACTTGAGAAACTGGTCTCCTCTGTCCCCAGACGTCTGTTGAGTGTTGTAAGAAGAAGGGGGGATGCCACGGAATCCGGTTTGTGAGTGTTTTTGAACAATTGCTTTGTTTTATTACTATATTAAGCAAATAGTTATTAAGCATAGTTCAACCTTAATTATATATATATACACACACTATATGTACTCTATACAGATTACCAACTGAACAACAATATTTTTTGCATCAATCTGACCTTTTTTGAAGACAGATTGAGCCCAAGACAAAGATTACTATTAAAAATTCATGTTAATTTACCCCGAATACTTTGTATTTAACCTTAATACTCTTTATTTACTTCTAGTATGTATATAAACTAATTAAGTAAAATACTGGCAATATTAGTAACAGTAAAAATGTGTGTCATAAAAAAACAGAAAACTCAATATAAAATAAATTGGTCAGGTAATCTTATCCAAAAGGTTCAATCTGTGTTTGTTTGTTGTGCAGATCTAGTTGAGAGTTGATAATCCTCTTACCAGTATTTCTGCTCTAAAGTCTTTAAAATAGAGTGATTGTGGGCTTTTGCCTTAAGCTAACAGAGTCGCTTTTATACAAGGTCCTCTAAATCTCCCTCGAGACATGGTCTGTCCAGCTCAACAAACAGATTAGCAATACTCATGCAGTGCAGAAGTCTTTCCACTCTCTCTCTCTCTCACACACACACACACACACAAACAGTCAAAAACGAACACAGAAATAATTGTAAGTCTACAGAATGTACATTTAATTCAATATAACAAACCATTTTGCTATGCAAAGTATATACAGTCGAATCCGGTTAATTGGACCACCGGTTAATGGGACCAGCCACTTATTCGGACCAAATCCTAAAGAACCTAAACTGATCCTATTATATACATGTAATGTCATTCGCTTATTTGCAGACATGTAGACTCGAGTCATATGACTTGGACTCAAGTCTGACTTGAGTCACAAATTTGATGACTTGAGACTCGGACTTTACCTTCACTGACTTGCACTTGGAATCGGACTTGGGCTTTAAGACTCGAAAAGACTCAACAAGGGAAGGGAATAAGTAGAGTCCAGGTGATAAGTGTCAGTTGTGTGTAATGAGTGCTAGATTAGAATTTGGGTGACGATGTGCTCATGATATGACGGGTATGGTCACTGGAACCGCCCATGGGTGTGACATTCAAGGAACTCAAAGTCACAATAATAAAAAACATTCAATACACAAGTCAGTAATTTGAGTCCAATGTAAATTAATACAGTTATAAAGTGATTAAGCTTTCGTGAAAATATAAGTTTTAATAGCAGTTTTAAATTCTACAACAATGTCCAGTCTATGGCTGTGTGATCCAAAGTTTAGGCACAACATAGAAAAAGCCCTTGTATCCAGGACCTAGCGCCTAAACACTACAGAATAAGGTCATACTTATCCTTATTGTGTTGGTAATTTATGAGCAATCAGCAATGAATGACTGCTTAAATGTTTGTGACTCATGTTTTCACCTTGCTCATAAAAACATTTTTGTTTTTAGAAGATCCAAGTGTATTCAAATAAGTAGTGCATATCAGAACTCTAAACCTCGAACAGGGAAGAAAAAACTATTTCAATATGCATGTACAACCCCTATGATTATGGAAACCCATTCTTGGAGGAAGATCTTTTAACTGTATAATTTTGAAGAAAAAAGTTCATCACAGAGACTTGCCACAAAACTTTTTTTTTTCAAAATGTCAACCTTTGATAAAATTAATAAATGCATTTATAAATAAATGCAATGCAATTATTGTAGTCAGTCACAATTGTGTTTTTGGATCAAGTAGAGGTAAAAATATGGAATCACTAATTTCCATGCAGTTATAAAGCAAACAACTGCATCAGATTAAATCGGCTAATTAGTCATCAGTTATAAAAGAGTGCTTACACTTTGGAGAGCTGTTGCACAAAGTGAATTGACATGAATTATGGCTTCAACATGAGAGATGTTAGTAGAAACAAAGGAGAGAATTATAAATCTTTTTCAAGAAGGTCAATCATCATGGAATGTTGCAAAAGATGTTGGTTGCTTCCAGTCAGCTGTGTCTAAAATATAGACCAAGAACAAAAAAATGGAAATATTCTAAAAGGGAAGCATACAGGTAGACCAAGGAAAACATTAAGACAAAACTTAAAGCAATATGTGTTAAAAACAGAAAATGCATAACAAAATAAATAAGAGTCAGCGGGAGTCAATGTCTGTAATCGAACTGTAAGAAATCACCCCCAAAAAAAAGATTATTTACAAACAGAAAAGCCAAACAAAAACCATAATTTACACAAAAACAGAAAAGAACAAGGTTACGCTGGGCTAAAATAAAACAATCATGGACAATGGATGACTGATAAAAGTAATCTTCAGTGATAAATTGCGAATCATCAGGTGATGATGCAGGAACTCGTTTGGTGCGAGTCCAGCAAAATTTATAAAGATGATTTTTACAGTTATTGATGCTATGGGGCTGCATGTCAAGTAAAGGCACAGGGGAGATGTCAGTCATTACATTTTCAATGAATGCCAAAGTCTACACTGAAATTCTGGACTTTTTTCTTATAGATAGAGAGATTTAACTTTATCATCATTGCTCAGTCCAAGGCAACAAAATGCAGTTAGCAGCTATCAGAAGTGCAAATACTAGCAATGTGTAAAGTTGAAAAGTGTAAATATGAAAAAAAATTACAAACTGAGTGCAAATAGTAGAAGGAACTGGTAAAGCAAGTGGTAGCATAGTACAATTATGACAGTGTGTGATAAATGGATGATAAATAAGGATGTGTGGCTATAAATAAAGTCTATATATATGGATACAAAATAAATATGTACAGTGGTTAAATACCATATAATATTTACAGTAAACATGTCCAGTGTGGTGTAGTAGTTTTTTGTATTGAGGAGTTCAGTTGTGTAATAGATAATGGAAAGAAGCTGATCCTTAACCAAGCATGGACACTTCTGTATCTCCTACCAGAGGGCAAGAGATTATACAGGGTGTGGCTTAGGTGAGAAGAGTCCCTGATGATGCAGCATGCTCTACGCAGACAGCACTGGTGGTAAAGGTCGCTGATGGCAGGTAATTGTGTGCATATGATGCGCTGAGCCGTCTTGACCACCTTTTTCAGGGCATTCCTTTCAGCCACAGTGGAGCTTCCATACCACACTGTCACACAGTTGGTCAGAACACTCTGGTACACTGTAGCGGTAAAGGTTTGTCAGTATGTGAAGGAATAGAGGGTCCTTCTTCAGTTTCCTCAGAAAGTAGAGGCGCTGTTGTGCCTTCTTGACCAGACAAGAGGTCTTGAGAGTTCAAGAAAAATCCGCTGCAATATGGACTCCCAAAAAATTGAAGCTAGAGACACGTTGTACTTCAGCTCAGTTGACAGCAGTGTGTGTGTTTCTGCTTTTTCTGTAGTCCACAATAAGCTCTTTGGTCTTTTCTGTGTTGAGGATAAGGTTGGTAGAGGAACATCAAGCTGCCAGGTGCTTGATCTCCTCTTAGTAAGTTAATTCGCCATTGTCAGTGATGTGACCGACTACCGTGGTGTCATCTGTAAATTTAATGATGATGTTAGATCTGTGCAGTGGCACGCAGTCAGGTGTAAACAGAGAGAAGAGCAGGAGATTCAATATGGATACTTGCGGCACCCCTTGGAGGACAGCCTCACTGACTGGGGTCTGTTTGTAAGGGAGTCCAAGACCCAGTTACACAAGGTGTTGTTGATTCCCAGGTCACTGAGCTTGGACACCATTCTGATGGGGATGACTATATTGAGTATTGAAATATATATTTTGAATAAATATACTGTTTTTATTGTCCAGGTGGGTGAGGGCCGAATGAAGAGAACTGGAATGATCAAAGTAGTCTTCCAGCATGTGGGAACAGTATCCTGGGACAATGGTAGGTTAAACATGAGTGTTGCGCTGTGTGCACGACGCTATCTAATGCAAAAGTGTAATCCCTTCCATTTAATCAGCTGAAAGGATGTTTGGTAAAAAGTTTTCTTCTTCTGGCATTAACTCTATCAGATACATTTAATTTGAACTACAATATCATGTTCCAAAAGCCTTCTTATATGTGTGATGGGTATTGTAGCAGAAAACAGGGAGATTCCATATTATTACTCATGTTTTAAATATGATTTTTGCATACACAAACCTTTTAGTGGAACTATTTTAAATTGCTGAATGTTTCCTGTCATATATTATCACAATATATGGTAATTAAACTTTGTTGAATCATCTTCATCTCATCTAATCAATAGTAAGCACTGTTTGAATCAGCCCTTCATCACTTTTCTGTCATCACTCCTCTCCAAATAGTGATTAGAGGAGGCCTTAATTACTAAAAGCTATTGTGCCTGATTAGTTAGCAGTTGCAGCTTGTTAATTCACACCTAATTAAAGAATTGAAAGAGAGGAAAGCGAGCTGCCTAATTAACTGTGCTCAGCTCACTTTATGCCAATAAAATCGATGACATTGTCATCATCTTGAACCATAATTGCAGAGTATCTATCGGTGCCATGCTTGATCTTTGAAAATATTGTCTGCCAAGAAAAGTCTTAGTTGTTCAGAAAAATAATTACTTTATTTTCGCGCTTCCTGTCAATACGGGTTGCATAGCATTTTTATCAAATTGATTTTTCTTTCTTGCTCTGTCAACATTCAATGTGCTCAGTATCAGTCAAAAATAATGCATGCATTTTTTCATTTCTTTTCTTTTTTGCTTTTTTCCTATTTAGGATGATGGGAGAGCCAGTGCCCAAAAGGTGATACAGGGCACAAGGCCTTACTCACTCACTAGGTGCACTTTGAAACCACCTTACATACATGTCTTTGGTGTGGAATGTGGAAGGAAGGTATCCAGAGAAAACCCATGTAAGGTGGAGTCCATGTTTAAGATCTCCAGTATGTAGGCAAATGCTTGAAAAAATGACTGAAATGTTTAAAAGCAATGTACATCAAAGAAAGCATATTTCTTCATCTACATTGCATAGAATCATTCAATGATTCAGTAAATTAAAAGGAATTTCAGAGCATAAAGGCCAAGCGCATAATCTTAAGCAGAATGATCTCTTTGATACCTCACATTTCGCACTGCATCAGGAGCCACTATTTAACAATAGCTGATATGCAAACTGTACTATACAAAAGCAGCCTTATGTTAACAATCTCCAGAGGCGGTGTCGACTTCTCTGAGCTCGGAAGTGTCTAGGCTGGACTATCAGACAGTGGAAACATGTATTATGATCAGATAAATATTCTAGGTCTTATTTCCTTATCTGGAAAAAATTAACACCATGTGCTCCGGAACAAAAGATGAACAGGACCATTCAGAAGTCCAAAACTTAGGGTCTATTATGTCATTGCCCTTGTTAAAGGTCACTTTAGGTTTTGTGATGGCAGCAAATAAGTACACTGAGATCTTACAGCAACATAAGCTGTCTTTAAGCCCATGCAATTATCAGCAAGACAATACAAAACCACATTCTACAGACATTACAAAGGCATGCCTGCAGAAGAACAATGTCCATATACTGGACTGGCCTGACTGCAGTCCTGATCTGTCCCTAATAGAGTGGGGAATTTTGAAACAAAAAATGTGGCAATACCAATTGCATATTGTTGCACATTTTAAAATGTTTTCAAGGAGAATGGGACAAATTAACACCTGAAACTTTTAATTACTTGATATCCTCTGTGCCAGCTCTCTTTGCAATGTGTTAAAGGTCTTAAATGCAGTTTACCAGACAAAACATAAAATATTTCAGCTTTCTGCAATGGAATAAAAGCTAAAGTAAATATAAAAAGCCACAGCCATGTTTTTTCAGGAACACGTTCCATGTTTTTTCAAGAAGCCATTGACTAAACATCACCTTGCTTGTTAAAATTAAAAGGAGCCAAGATAAAAGCGAAAGGTTAAGGGCATGAATTTAAAAAAAAAATGCCATATTTTGTTGCACAATAAAGACATCACTCCAAACAAAGCATACCATTTAAAAACTGGTACAGTAATCATATTGGCCATTTTACCCCTGCAGTTATGTGTTAAAAAGAACCATTGAACAGCCATTCAATGAAAAATATGACACAGACATTAGGAATGAATTAAATAAAGGTGAGAACAAAATCACTACAGTCACACATGCTATTTTTATTTCCAAAATATAAGCCAAGGGTAAGGTGACAAAGACAGAGCAATAAAGAGAGAAAAGACACCTTTCTCAGATTTCTTACAAAGATGGAAAATTTATCTTGATATATTCAGGTCCAGAACCTTCCTTTTATCCCTGTGGTTTGCCCACACACTTAGACGGTGGCAGGATCCCAACCCACACCTGCTTTCACTGCTTTCACTCTTACTTATTTATTCGTCTTCGTCTTAGTTTCTTTCTCAGAAAATAAGAGCAAATGCTTTATCATAGACTGCATTTGTTATCTTTTTATAGTAGGTTGTATGACATAAGGATACATTTATGTTAATAGCTTAAGTAAACAGTTCAGACCTTTAACACACACTAATTACTAAATGTACACAAATAGGAAAGTGATGGATGATACAAAATGAGCCTGAATGGTCTCAGCAGCAATTAGTATGCATTTCTTGGCTACTACCAGGTATCAATCGGCTTGCTATTTGATATGTACATCACACTTATCTCTTTTAATTATCCTTTGTTCTTATTGCCAGCACTCTCGTGTGAGGCATATGTGTTCATTATGCCATATTTCTTGGCTGGCATTTAAATTTGACTCACTATTGTGCTGTATGTTGGCAATATTTTTAAAGACTTTTGTCGTACTGCTACCATTAGACTGTATGTACATAAATAAATCAGATAAATCAATGAATCTCTTATTATAATCAGGTGAGAATAAAATTCAGTCAGTATGTGAGTATGCTGCGTGGTCAAATGTATGCAGATGCCTATGCCCATATTGCCTGCCTGTTGAGCAACACATTCAAAACCATCAATAAGGAGTTCCTGCGTTTCAATATAGCAGCATCCATTCCTCTTGGGACAGTTTTCATTCAAGTTTAAAACACAAGTAAATGTATTAATTTCCATTCAGCCACAGTATTAGTAAGGCCTCAGACCACCAAAGTCTGAAAATGTGTTAAATATAATACAAATCTTGCTCTTAACAAAGTGTTATGTGATGTATGCTTCAGCACCACTGTAAACTGTTCTAATCATCTGAGAAGTTGACAGTTCTAGACATGTTCGCTTTACAGTAGAAGCAATACATTTGACGAAATGGTTAAAACTCTATAAAGTCAGCGAGACATTGTATGTTGTGTCTGTGTGCAGAAATAATAGGGGCCAAATCCAAATCCATCTTGTTTGTGTTAAGGGTCCAAAGTTTGACATATGTCAAATCATATCAAATCTAATGAAACACAGAAACCACTGTGAGACAAGCAGCGCCCACTTTATGCCAACTTAGGGTTTCCCATAACTTTCCACTGTCCAGTCGTAGGGAAATTGCAGAGAAAATACCTTGCAGAAAAATACTACGTCATGCTTTCACATAACACGAGTATAATCCGACAGATTTTTACAATTGCAAAAATTTGCATAACTTCCTTACAACTTCTTTCATTTAGAATCCAATAAAATTGTGTTTCTGCTATCCTCCCAATGTTCTGTAATGCAATTTCACTCTCATGCATGCCCGCTATTTTTATTACCAAATGAGGGTCCAGAAGAAGCAATGATAAAACAGAATCATTTCTCACATTTCAGTTTATTGCTAAAATATAATTACTCGGTGGTCCAAACTCAAATAATAAGACAATGGGTAAAACATGGACATCAGGCTAGTAAAGATATATAAAAGCTATAAGTGGGCACAAAGTAAAAATGAGGTGCAATACAGTCTAATGAGGAAAAAGAGCACACGTATTTACATTCACCATAATCACAATATTTTTTAAATGTAGGCGTCTGTATTGGACTGTGTGATTGTAATCGAATTGTATATATCTTTCACTTCACTCACATTAATTTGGAATTCAGAATAATTGCTTTTGTCTTCCTTTGATTCTCCAGTACAGTTTCATAGTCCCACCTTCCTGCTATTTTTCTCCCAAAAGAAGGTCCAGGGAAACAATGTAGGGAAAAAGTGGCAAAGAGCTAAACACTGAGAGATGCAACATTTGTCTTTATTGCTAATCCTTATTCATTTAAAACTATAAGCTCAACATTACAAGCTTCAGTAATAAGTTTATCCTAGGATTTTCACAAAATCGGTTACATCTTAAGAGGAAACTAAATAAGATACTTCTACCACATTATATTAAAATCTTATCTCAGCCTATGTTATGCTTGCATGCCCCTCTGACTAAGCCTCACTCTTGTGCACACATGCACTTGCAACCACCCACACACATACATACACAAGGAGCTGAGCTTAGAAAAAAAACAAGACATCCCCTGCATGCAAAGTGCATCACCTCTTCAAATCTCTTTGTCAAGCAGTATTTTCACACTCGAGCTCCAGAAATATTGCTTTGACCCTGGCCCAGTCTACATTATACATAGTTCAAACAGGAACTTCCACTTCCCAAGCTGAAAATATCCTTCTAATTTATAAGACATATCTGTGGTATGTTTTTCATAAACCTTTAGAATTCCAGCCATTAGCAAGGTTTAATGGTTTAATGTTCTATTGTGCATTTTTAGATTGCCCTGGCATTTCAGGCAAACACAAGAACCAAATGGCATGGCTAAGAATAAATTGTGTAAATGTATTGGGACAGTAAGGAGTGAACACTGCTAGTTCCATAATGACTGGAATTGTGCTGGACAATTACTACAGAATTGAATAACTTTTTCTATCCCATCAATGACATTCCACATAATATACTAAAACATGCACTAGTTGTGCATGTATGCAAAGTATACTTGTCGTATACAAAATGTGAATATCATTGCAGAAAAAAGTGGTTCTAAAATAGTATAATCATTGAAAAAAATAAACTTACCAAGAAGGAAACATTTTCAATTTTATATGTATACTGTTACAAGATGTGGTGGTTTTTATTAGGATCCAGGTATGCGGGATAAGCATATCCCACGATGTATAATAAGAATGGGGAAATAACACAGAACAACTGAAAAGGGATGAAGAGCGGAGCGTAAGGCTCCTAACACAAAAAAAAAGGATAAAGGGGCATGCCGAGGTTGCTTCCCGAGTGGGAGCAACACGCAAACTGGTCGTGAGAGGACGCAAAGCGCCAGTCGGTGCAGACGTGCCGAAAGCACGGTTTTGGGATGTCTCTTAAATGGCGAGGCACAGAGGTATTCCAAACGCCAGTGAGCGAGCGTGAGCTCAAAATGTGCATGCAATTAAATGAAAGCCAAACCGAGACTTATAGAGTGCACGTTTACCCGGTGGCTACCCTAGCTGGGGCATATCTCAAGTCAGCATCCGACTAGAGGCAGACTCAAGAGAGCGCAAAAGCACCGACGCGCCGGGACGCCATACCGGGACGCGTATACTTCTAACGCTCTACCAGGTGGCTGCTCTAAAGAGTGCAGAGGATGCCAAAGTGCCAGAGGGTGAGCATGAGCTTGAACACGCAAGTAGTGTGGGGGGGGCGAAGAAATCGCGAAAGTGGCCGAAGCGCAGAAAGGTGAGCATATGAGCTCGGGGCGCACTTGTAGCACGAGTGTGAATAACACACAAAAGGCCACAAAAAGTTACCACGATCTCTAAGGAACGCGGAAGGGTGCAAGGGCGCCAGTGGTCGGGCGTGTGAATCGAACGGCGATGGAATCCTGATGAAGTAAAGATGACCTGGCCCCAAACAGCACTAAAACCACACCTTTATAGGACGTGAAGCAGCTGTTTGGGATCAGGACATAATTACGATAATGGATATAAGGCCGCCTCACCGATAACTGTGTAATGGCGACTGGCGAGGGCGGGCGAACACTCCGGGGGAAGGTAGTAACCCTAACATATACATGTAATGAGGATGTATGTAAGTGATTAAAATATTTAATAACTTAAGATATACTAACCTATATGGATAGGTTTTTGAGGGGAAACTGTACAATTGAAAGGAAGCTCTACTTCGCTGTTGGCCTAACCCCAGCCTGGAAACAAGCTAAGATATGGTTGGGCATTGAGGCAAACAGGTTCTGTGTTGTATGCAAACATATTTCACATAATAATAATTATGCACTGAAGTGTACCACAACTTATATGCAACCCTGAAAACTTATTTAGCCTGACAGAGTTATTGTTATCTTGGATGTCTTAGATGAAAAACGAGGGTGGCCAAAGCAAAATTAAACTGGGAGTTGCAGAAACTACAGGATCAGATGAGAAAAGTCAAAAGTGAGAAGAAATACAGAATACACTTAAAAACATTGAAAAGGCACCATCCATCTCCAAGAACAACTTGGTTTGTCAAACATCAGGAAAAAGGGTCTACAGGTCTAAAAAGGTTTACAGGTACCAGAGAAAGAAATATTCAAGCATTGCTGCAGCACTGTGATTAAAAGTAAGATTATTGTTTTTGCATTACAGGTCAGCAAAATCACAATTAGAAAAAACAGTGATGAAAGAAACTGCAGAACTTTGATTTAAAGTTCCTGGCTGAGCAGGATACTCCATATACCATCTCCCTGTTCTGCACTCTTTCCCCCAATAGATTATGTATCCAACACTGGCAGATCGTGAAGTATGCATATACAAACAATATGAAAATCTAGGCTTTACTGTGGAAAACTTCACCAGATACACTTCAAATTTAGACAGCCTGACACAAGCCATCATGTGTGACACCACAAGTAAGTAATGTATGTATGGGAAATGTGGAGAATTCAACAATGGTTGTGGCCAAAGGTTTTGATTTTTTCATAGTTTGCTGCATTAGTTTTATGGTGGCAACTCGCATTAACTCAAGACTGATGTAATTGCAATTAATTACAATCATTACCTGCCATGAAAATGGCCTCATCATAAAACTACTGCATTTCAGCTCTAAAAATGGCCTGCTAACATAATTTCAGTGATGATCTTGTTAGGTCAGAAGAAATGGTTAATGAGTGCATGACAGCTGATATCACTTTGTTATGAAGACTAGAAGAGCAGACTGGTTGCTTTAAAAGTTTAGTCCTGCTTTTCTTTTGGTAACCATGGTTACCTCCAAAGAAACATGCAGTTATCATTACATTGTATTAAAAGGGTTTCACAGGCAAATAATTATTAACTTCAAGGGAAGTGGTTCAATGGCAGTTAATAAAGGTTTCAGGCCACCCAATACAGTCAAGCAAGAGGATGCAGCTACAAGATTGGGTCACCACCAGTGCTCAAGAATGGCAGAGGGTGTATGTGCATCTGAACGGACAGTGAGATAAAGGCTCTTGGAGGATGGCTTGGTTTCCAGAAGGGCAGCAGAGAAGTCACTTTAAGAAAAACAGCTAGGACAGACTGACATTTCCTATACTGTATGTTCTGCACAGGACTGGGGTAAAGTTGTTTTCTCCGATGAAGCCTCCTTTAGACTGTTTAGAACAATGTTTTATTTTTTATTATTGTCCAGAGAAGTCATGTGACTGTGAGTCATAGACCATTTATATGTGGGGTTGCTTCTCATCCAGGGCAGTGGGTTCACTCAAAGCTTTGCCTAAGAACTGCCACGAATAAGAAATGGTAGCAAAACATCCTCCAAGAGCAACTTCTCCCAACGATCCATGTGCAATTTGGAGATGAACAATGCTTTTTTTTATTATGGAGCACCAATTCACATGGCAAAAGTGATAACCAAGTAGCTTCATGGCCAGGAAATACATGGCCAGATCTCAATCCCATTGAAAACCTGTGGTCACCCAGAAACTGTGATCAACTCCAAGCGCTGATTCGGCAAGAATGGGTTGCTGATTTCCACTGTCCATTAAGCTGATTTCCAGCATAATGAGGCAAATTGCTTAAGTCTTAAAGAAGAAAGGTCAACACTGTAAACACACTGCTCTTAAAAATTAGGGAATATTTCAAAATGAAATAGCTCATAATACAATGATTCAAAAAGCATTTTATTTTATTTCATAACACAAGATAATCAGAAAACCATTACCCAAATGAGATGCAAATTCAATTATCAAAATTAAGTAGCTAATGACATATTCATGGGGGTGAACAGAAGTATGTCAAACTGGACAAGAGTGCCAAGACTGCCAAAACTCAATGACAGTGATGGGGCATGGACAGGATCAGAGTTTCCAGCACTTCTTGTGGGATTCTCTTTGTGTTTATTTTTAAATATCCCCCAAGTTTAGTGAGCAGTGAATTAAGTCCATGCTTAAAATGGGTGTATTTGTTTAGATAAAATTTTGACACAAGCCCAAGGTTGCACCAATATATGTACACTCCAGTCAGGCCAATTTAGTGTAATCAATTAACTTAATCCATGTAGTAACCTAATGCCCAGTGTAAACTCACAAGTACATGGGGAGGACATTCAGCCTCCACACAGAAAGCACCCAGGCCACCCTGGGATCAAACCTTCTTACTGTGAGGTGGTGGTGAGGCCCACCGTGCAACCCAGGCAAGACATTAATATTTTCTATTTTTTAATATATATATATAGGCAAAAGTATTTGCTCACCTCCCTTAAGTGACATCCCATTCCTAATTTATAGCGTTCAATATGAGCTCGCACAAGAGGGCTAATTGCGAGTACCTTGACAAGCGCTGAGTAGCTCCCCTGAAAGAGAAGCTGCATACTGGCTAGGTAGCACCGCGAAGCAAACAGCCATAATGCAGTGCTTTCATCGTCGACCAAGCTGCTGGTTAGTTAATACTATATATTTATTATATTATATTATACTATACTATATAATTATTATATTATATATATTATTTTCATGTATGTCCTATCTAGTGGACTGTTACAGATTTTGTGGACAGTTAGTTGTTTAACAGTCATTGAATAAATGTTTTAAATGGTATCTTTTGTTGAGTTTTTATTACACAATACCTACTCTGACCTTTTTGGGTCCTGCACCTGAAAAATAACCGAATGTATGAAAAAACTAAAACTAATACTAAAACTAATGAAAACTGAACTAAAACTACGCATTAAAAAAATAATAATAACTAATAAAAACTGTTATTTATAAACCCAACCAAAAAACTAATTAAAACTTAATTTGAATTTGAGAAAAAAAAGTCAAAACGAAATAAACCTAAACTATAATGAAAAATCCAAAACTATTAGAACCTTGGGTCAGAACTCTGTGCAGGCCAGTTACGTTCATCCACACCAGACTCTGCCATCCATGTCTTTATGGACTTTGCTTTGTGTACTGGTGCACAGGCATGTTGGAAGAGGAAGGGGCCAGCTCTGTTGCACCACTACATCCGACACTTTGCATTACACTTGGTGATGTATGGCTTGGATGCAGCTGCTTGACCATGGAAACCCATCCATTCCATGAAGCTCTCTGCACACTATTCTTGAGCTAATCTGAAGCCCACATGAAGTTAGTAATTAACTCTGCAGAAAGTTGGCAACCTTTTCGCATCCCCCCGTCAGATTACATGGCCTACCACTTTGTGGCTAAGTTGCTGTAGTTCCCAAACACTTCCATTTTCTTATAATAAAGTTGACTGTGGAATATTTACGAGAGAGGAAATTTCACAACTGGATTTGTTGCACAGGTGGCATCCTATCACAGTTCCATGCTGCAATTCACTGAGCTCCTGAAAGCGACCCATTTTTTCACAAATGTTTGTAAAAAAACAGTCTGCCTAGGTGCTTAATTTTATACACCTGTGGCCATGAAAGTGATTGGAACACCTGATTCAGATTATTTGAATGGGTGAGCAAATAGTTTTGGCAATATAGTGTATACACACACACACACACACACACACCTATGTATATATATATATATATATGTACACAGTGAATCACAACAGTGAGTACACCCCTCACATTTATGCAGATATTGAAGTATATCTTTTCATAGGACAACACTGACAAAATGAACACAATGAATATAACGGTCTAAATTTATTTAAAATAACTCAATATACAGCCTTAAATGTCTAAACCACCGGCAACAAAAGTGAGTACACCCCTTAGTGATAGTTCCTGACGTGTCAATATTTTGTGTGGCCACCATTATTTTACAGAAATGCCTTAACTCACAGGTTGCCACTGGAAAGCTTTTCCACTCCTCCATGACAACATCACAGAGCTGGCGGATATTTAAGACTTTGCGCTCCTCCACCTTCTGCTTGAGGATGCCCCAAAGATGTTCTGTTGGGTTCTATTGGACGACCAACACAAGGTCTGTTCTGAGTGGACCCTGCCCTTTTAAAACACTAGATGATCTTGACCACTGTGCTGCAGCTCAGTTTCAGGGTGTTGGCAATCTTCTTGTAGCCTTGGCCATCTTCATGTAGCGCATCAATTTGTCTTTTAATATCCTTAAAGAGTTCTTTGTCATGAGGTGCCATTGTGGAACTTTCAGTGACCATTATGAGAGAGTGTGAGAGCTGTACTACAAAATTGAACACACCTGCTTCCTATGCACACCTGAGACTTAGTAGCACTAACGAGTCACATGACATTTTGAAGGGAAAATGACAAGCAGTGCTCAAGATGGACATTTAGGGGTGTAGTCTCTTAGGGGTGTACTCACTTTTGTTGCCGGTAGTTTAGACATTAATGGCTGTATATTAAGTTATTTTAAGAGAAGAATAAATTTGCACTGTTATATATGCTGCACACAGACTACTTTACATTGTGTCAAAGTGTCATTTTGTCAGTGTTGTTC
>JAVSBV010156846.1:0-14847 GCA_033117975.1 Parotocinclus spilosoma
CAACAATTGCACGTTTCAATGAACAAAGTTCATAAGCAACAGTAGTTCTTGTTTGTACATTCGCTATATGTGTAAATCATACAATAAAGGTTTAATAAACATTTAATATGTTACATAGCACGTCTCATCTTGTAACATAGGGCATAACCAGCCGGTTATTAGGACCAAAACGATCGCGTCCCCATGTGGTCCGATTAACCGGATTCGACTGTACTGAGAATGGCACACCAACCCAAATAACATTCACCACCCTTTTTAAACTAAGGGGGAAGTAGTAGTTAAAAAGCAAAAAAGGGGCTGGTATGAATGAAATCAAGGAGCATACCTTATTTTAAATTCCCTACTTTATAATTTACACTCACTTATTTGGATGATGGCTTTTATTTAAACCAATAAAAAAATTAAGTAATTTTACAATCAAGGTTAAGCGGCCTGAGCTATTGCAGAACACACGTAAGTACATGTGACTGAGATGTTCATGATGGTGTTTAAAATCTGTTTAAAAAAAAAAAAAAGAAAAAAGAAAATAAGAGCTCCTGAAACCTGGATGACCTGGTGTTTACAACCTCGTCATCTATTTGAGAAAATTCCACCACTGCCTTCACCTTATAACACACCTTATGGGACTGTGGTAGCCTAGCGGTTAAGGTACTAGATTATGGACCAGGGGGTCCAGGGTTCAAATCCCACCTCTGCCACAGTTGGGTCCCTGAGCAAGGCCCTTAACCCACAATTCCTTGGCTTGTAAGACTGTATTAATTGTAAGTAGCTCTGGATAGGGGGCGTCTGCTAAATGACATAAATGTAAATTACTGCTGGATCCAAATTTCTAGGCACTTACATCTTCACTGAAATAGCAATGTTTCTTAGTACAAAAAATATCTGTAAAAACTAAATCATTAAATGTAAAAAAAAAAAGCACTAATTATATAGAGCAAGGACAATAAAGTTTCTTTCAGGAACATGGATAAAAGGGAGTCATATACTGCACCTCTAATATATACATCTTAATTATAATATTATGGAATTGTTTCTGAAACACAACTCTACTGAACTTTACTAAACTTACAGGGAATTATAATGTGGACACCGAATGACCAGCAATTGCTAAAAATGCTCACTCTCCCATCTCGACCTACAAATATCGCATGTCTTTATTTAACTCTTTTAATATATAATATTAATCATGTTTATTCCCCAAATGAGGATGGGTTTCCCTTCCTCTCTAAAATTCTTCCTCTTAATCTCAGGACGTTTCTCCTTTCCACTGTCTCCATTTGGCTTGCTCATTAGGGACAATAGAATCTAACTTGTGACCATGTTTATGTAACAATGTAAAGCTGCTTTGTGGCAGTGTCTACTGTAAAAATCACTATAGAAATCAAATTTAATTGAATTATATGTTCGGCCGACAAAACTACTGAGATTAGTTTGCGGATGTAATTATGTGACGTATTGCCCTAACAATTACTTCACAACTTATATAGGCCATACATAATTCAGCACAATGTAAAATGCAACGTTAAACATAGATGTAAGAATTGCTGTACTATCTTACATATACTTGTATATGTATCTAGCTATATAACTGCAGGACAAGTTGCTCAACATAGCCTCCATATACAACTGGCTTTGTGACTCAGCTAACCTAGCTAGATAGTTAGCTAGCTGCTAATCCGTTAAATGTTGTTGTTGATCGTCAAATTTCAAACACGTTTCCAAATTACATTGTAAACTCTACAATGATGATCACAGGTCGTAGAAAACGAAGACATTAACGATTGTTGTTAACCTCTATACTGTCTGGCGCAGTCTTTAGCATGCGCTAACAAGTAGTAATGTTTACATAGAGAGCTTATTAATGTTATCGTTAGCTCGTTAGTAAACGGGATATAGAGCCATGTAACGTTGGGTATATCCTTCTTTATGCTTATTATTTCTATTTTAAAGATGGCACACCTTTCGGGATTTCTTCCATCGAAGTACACGAAGTCCCCAGCACGGATGCACCGAGCACAGGTGAGTCTGCGCCTGGCGGTGTTACACAGAGGACATCTCTCCACCGCCACATAAAGTCCCTCTGCGTCGTCTACGGACTCCACCATTAAAGCCCCCGGAGAGGCTGTCAGAGCCAGCGGAGAAGGCTGATGGTGCTGCACTGCTGCTCGGGCCTCTGCTACGGCCCTCTCGGTTCCCGCTTCACCGGGCCCCAAAACCACTCGTACACTGGCTTCAGGGGGACATGCCATAGCGGCGAACTCCAGCACTGATCAGTATCCTACCGGGATATAGCAGCGCGACTTACATCGTATCCGATACCATTATTACTTCTGAATAGTAACTCCACTACAATCGTAAAGATCACTCCCGAGTCAGCGAGGCGCCCCTGTTTGTTTGCCTGCACTTCTATATATACCACGTGACTCGTTTTGTTTATGTCTTACAGTCACGTGTGCGCAGGCGTCCTGCAGGTGAACTGTATTAACTGCTGCAGCTATGAGGAACGTCCTAATGTTTGTGAGCTATATATATATATATATATATATATATATATAATCTGTTTTTACAAATTATCGTGTATATGAGCATAGGAAGATCGAGTCATAATAGTTCTACATCGTAATAGTTCAGACAGATGTAAAAGTCGCTGTTGAATTTGGCATATGCACACAGACTTTACTCAATTACTCATATCAACACCGAGGAACATTTTCATTCATTTGAAATAACGTATTTATTTACAGAACGAGTTACAAGTGATACAAATTTACAGTCCAATTAGTCGTTAATGGACTTGCCACTAAAATCACAGCGGTACAAAACTATAAAAAAATATGTAGTGCCTGGTAAATTTACATTACACTACACTGTATACAAAACGCCACACAAATTTACATCAGGCGCTACATTTCCCAATGACCCTGCATCACTTTAAATCAGTTTTTCCACATTAAGTATTGTGTGAACATACTGCATTTCAAAGAAAGCTAGCCACCTTGCAGGCAAGGATATGATAGCTCTTACTTAGATATCCACTTATAACCATATAACACATTAAAGTACACATTAAAACACCAAATAAATGTATAAACAATAAATAATTTAGTGTTAACTTGTTCTTTATTTCTCATCAATGGAAGGGGGACAGACTAGTGTTAATTAGATTTATTTAGATTTTTTTTTATATGAACATATAACATTGTGAATATCAGATAAACCAGTTTTTACTACAAATATACAGTGCCCCTGTATATTTGTATATTTGTACAGGGACACATTTTATTGAACTTAAAAAACAAGCTTTACAGAAGTCAGTTTACATTTTAATTTTATCTATGGAAACAACATCATGAACAAACAGCAAAAACTTGTTCATTCATATATAACACTTGTTGAAGACCTGGCCATATATTCATATTGTTAGATGTGAAGATGTGTGGTCATTGCCCAGAGTTGGACTGACTATTGATATGAAACATGGACTATATTTCACTGATTGTTCAAATCACATGAATGGATAACTTTATGTCACAGATTTTAATATCACAATAATAATAGTAAGCAGAGGCAATTTACTAGCTCTCTGCCTTGGTGATCTGAGTTCAAGCTCAGGCAGTGCCTTATGGTAGAATTAGGCATAACACAGAATTACTGCTGTCTGAGGAAGAAGAGCCAAGATGCGCAAGTCCTCTAGCTTGCATCAGTAACCCATTCTGAGCCCACAGTGATGAACTGGTAAAACATCCAGATTTTGCGTTTGGCTGCACCCCATGAATTCTAGGATAGGCTTTCAACAACCAGTTAACCCCAAGCAGGATTTTAAAAAACCATGAAAATAACACCATCATAGGAAAACCTGGGTACCTTTTGGGTCTTTTAAATCACTAATCAGTACATAAAGCAATGCAGCTATGATACAGCACAATATTATTTATTTCAATATGATAATCAAAACATATTATTTAATATAACATTTGTTGTTTCATGTCCACATAGAAACGTCAGCAAGAGGTTTCCTCACAACTACAATTACAAGGCTAAGAAAACCATCACACATACAAAAATACACAAGAATAGGACTTAGAAATACACAATTATTACGAACAAAATGTGCCTAAACAATCAGAAGAGTTAATAAAGAGAACATTTTGAGAGAACATAGACTTTCAAGTAACATACAGGCATTATATTTGAACTGAAAAAGCACTCTTTTTCACTGCTTCCTGAATCCTTTCAAAATTGGGTAGATATTCTCAAAAGCTTCATAGATTTCAGATCGATCTTTAGCACCTGGAGTTACGAACAGAGGGGAAAAAGTTTTAAAATGGCCCTACTGAACTGTAAACTGAAACTGTACAATAAATGTCATGGATAATCCTTGAAAGATTTTAGAAAATAAATTGTATTATGGTTAAAGTACAACCTAAAACTATCAGCCTAAGAAATGTACACTCATAAATCGTCACAGTCTATTCATGGGAGACAGAAAAAAGTGCCTGAAAGAAATCAAAGAACAAATTAAATCCCAAATTCAATTCAAGATGGTTCTACTAGTGATGTATTTATTAGTACCTGAACAGGTCGGAATATGAATGACTGAGTGTAGTGCATGTTAACATGAAGACTGGCAGATCTGACCTGCAAAGTTCTTTACAGTGCATAATATACTGCTCACAAAACATCCCCTAATATTTGTAAGCAGTGTAATATTTAACCATAATGCACCCCTTTCCACCAACTAGCACAGGCTTTCCTGCGACCCTGACCACGATTACGTGGATAAGAAAGATTACCAAACTAATGAATACTTAATCAACTATCCAATATTTTAACCATATAAATAAATGTTTTTTTTTAAATTTGGGGCCAATAATTACATTTACAAGTTTACATTTACAATTTTATTATTCATATTATTCATTTTTTAATATCATTGTATATGCACATGCTTCTCAATTTATGTTTATTGAGTAACATGACATTTCATATCATTGGCCATCTCTTACAGTACCTTTATTTGTTTTAAGTACATATGCACAAGTTCATTATTCTCAGTGCACTTATTTATATATATTGTTGTAAGAATAATAATTTGAGTATTATCTATATACATGTACAAGTATGAAATTAAGTTTAAGAAATGCACCTTTTGGTGAATAACCTTAATCACAATCACATACAGAATAGGAAAACCCTACATTTAATTGAATTGGACATTTACATGTAAATGTTGTCTGACAAAAATAAAGAATTTGTGAAGAAATGTAAAAAAAAACAAAAACAAACCACCATATGCCACAATTACTGACACCCCTGCATATAACACAAGTAATGCAACCTCCCTTCACCAATAAACTTAATATTCACCTATAATATTAACAACTTGGAGAGTACAGAGCAGGGAATTTGAATACCTACATACAGAATCTCTCCAGATTATCAATGTTCCTAGACCCTCTCTTGTTTGTACACTGCCCACTTTAGCTCGCCGACAGGTTTTCTACTATTTTAGCTCAATATAAACGACACTTGATTTTTTGTGTTCAGTAAACCATCTTTGTGCTAATCTGGACATACATTTTAGATCGGTTGCTGGAAGGTCCAATGACAGCCATTTATCATTTTCTTGGCAGAGGCAGACATATTTTGATTTAAAATCCAAGACATACCTATAAAATTTTTCAGGGTGTCAATAATTGTGCAGCAGAATGTACTGTAATATAATTAGCCCTATTCTTATTATAATACATAAAGTGTGACAGCTGCTGGACAGCTGTGGAAACTTCCCCTAAGTGCTAGCTTATCTTAACTCACCATACCTGTAAGAACAACTTTCCCGGAAACAAAAATCAGTAAGACAATACGTGGCTTCACCATGCGGTAGATCAAACCAGGAAACAACTCTGGCTCATAGCTTGAAGGATAAATAATTAGCAGTTACTATACAAAAAGCCTTTTATATAATATACAAATAAAACCAGTAACTTATACCTGCTGAACTGTTGGTGGGTCAGAACCAAGCCCTCTAGTCGTATAGGGAAGCACACATCACAACTGCCCACCATGTTCTGGATTTTAAAGTCAAGGAATTTGGCTGGAAAACCAAGCTTCTGCACCACTCTGGCATATTTCCTGGCAGCAAGGCGAGACTGCTCTTCACTGGGTGGCAAATGAGAGATATCAGGTAACAAGTAACAGGTAATCCAAAATGTGATAATGTGATCCACTGTGACAACACATTAATGTGACAACTTATCTAATTTTGTGCAACAAACGTAACACAAATGTATTACCTTATTAAAAATCTATTTAGTTTACTTGATATGTTGTGATTAAAGAACCTCACCTCTTTGCACCAGTGCAAACCATTTTCCCAGAGCTAAAGATAAGGGCAGTGGTCCTGGGCTCACGGATCCGCATAATGACAGCAGCAAAACGCTAGGAATATGCATTTTATTATGAATGTAACGCTATACATATTTCCAATGTGTATAATATAATGCGTTTACAGAGTCCCTGACAAAACTTACCAAGAAGTTGTTGTTGAAATCAACTGAAACTTTGTGTGCATGCATTCAACGATGATATATGTAAGTGATTATAATATTAGAGCGAAATGATTACGTTTATTGGGGAAAAGGTGGCTCCAGTAACCTGTTAGATCACTTCTAACATGGATACAAGAAGAGATAAGGTTGGGCATTTGAGATAAACAAGTTCCATAAAGTATCCTGTGGTGCATTTGCCTACATATGTGGCAGTTGAGCCCGTAGATCCTCATTCATCACACCAGCAGTTGGGGCATGTCAGCTGTTACCATGAGGCCTCGATACTCAAACCCAACCATTGTCAGTTCCCAATCAGAACCTGGAATTGTTGCTTAAGACTATACAGTTCCACTCTGTAGCAGTCCAGGTTTCCTGGTTATAACACCACTGCAAATGAAGGAAATGGCGTCTGGCTGTCAGTAGTAGGACATGCAATGGTTGGGGTGATAACACTTTTCCTTCTGCTAAACACCAGGTTGGTCCAGAAGATGACAGGAAGTTTGTCAAAATAACCATCTTCCATCTCTCAGTCGACTGATATGCCCCCTTTGAGTCTATCAGCTGGGCAAAATGTCTTAAGTAGCATCTGATCTTTTTATAGGGCAGCAGGGAAGCACTTCAGGTAAGACATAGTGTCAAATCAGACCAAACTGTAATCATTCAGATATCTGCCTGAAATGTAACTGCATACTGAGTTTTGCAATAACCCAAAATTTGGGTGGGTAATTGTAAACATCTAGCATACCTTATTAAACATGCATTCCAAGATGAGTGCACAAAAAAGAAATTCAATTATAAAATCCAGGGTCACACACTGGCATCAGACTTACCTTTGGATTGTACTCAGCATTTCTAGCTTGAAGTGCAATGGCTTTTAGGTCTAGAGAGCAGGCCAGGTTTACTGTGGACACAATATTCCTGCACACAGGCAAACCCCTTGTTACTTTATGACTATGACGTAGGATATGATAATGCATATAAATCCATGTGAAAGTATAAACTTAAAAAATAGACAGAGACAATAATATACCATCACAATACAAATATTCCAACAAAATAACAAGATTTAGGAATGTACGTAAGCAACATATCAGGAATCATACTGTAATTCAAATGTGGAGTTCAATTAACAGGTTAAATCTCTGGAGAGCTGCACAAGTAGCTGTCTATCATGTGTTACGCAACAACAACAAAAACTTCAGCCCAGAGCACAAAATCTCTTCCTTGTCTATGTATAGTAATTTCTTCCCCTAACTGGCCTCAAGTAAACCTCTGGGAACACCATAACATCACATTGTAGTAACGTGCTCTATTACAAACATTTTTTCAAAGTGCTCAAAGCCACACAATCTGACTACTTTACACTGATGCACGGCCACCTCCCATTCATGTGAGCTTGTTTAAGATCTCTTATCTTTTTTCATCTCCCCTTTGCTGCTGCATTAGTGCTGCTGAATTATTTTTCTGAAGAGCTATTAAGTAATTGTTAAAACATAACTGTAGAAGTTCCATTAACTTCCATTAAGCTGTGTGAACTTTGCTTAGGATAAATTTATGTCCTATGTATTCCAAAGGTGCTGGAATGGATTTAGATCAGGTTTTTGTTTAGGCAAGTCAAGTTATCACTTAAACTTGGTAAGACATTACTGCTTGAGAGGTGCAACAGGCACTTGCCCACCACCACTAGAGATCAGTGTTTGAATCAGGGGGCGCTTCTGGCCTACAGACCTGATTGGCTGTTTCTGTAGGTGGAAAGATCAGCAAAAGCAAACCCTGACTGATCAAGGCACCAACAAAAATGGCAGGCTGATGCTGTGGCCTTGGGCTATTCTGCCATGCGGACTTATGCTAAAACCAGTTTTCTACAACATGACAGTATTCTGTAAAATTATATGCATGTTCGTTCCTTTACCAACTTTACAGTTGGCAATATGAGTCTGGGGGAAGTTCTAGAAGTACTTTCCAACTATGTCACGTGACCTACAGGGAGGTCCGTGCCTATGCCTGAGGGAGAGAGGTTGATCATGGAATCATCCCCTACTTTTGCAGCAACAATAACCACTGCTGGCTCAGCAATGAACTGGCTTCATATCCAGGGCATGATTATTTTCTCCATGGGCTTAAAATGCTGAAAATAATATTTGCATTTGGTCCAGACCAAAATTTGTCTATTATACAGAACGTTAAACAGAATATATTACTCTAGAAAAAAGAGCAGAGGACAGATATCTTTACATACAACATGCTTTGGCAGTAACCGCTCTCCCAGTACACATTTGTTGAATACCTTTACATTAACAAGCTGTTGTTTCTCCAGTTTGCACTTAGATGTATGCAAAACATTACATCAAACATGTCAAACTGCATAACATTGGCATGATTAATATAACCAAATGCATGCTTGTATTTATTTCTGGCAACTTTATATGGTATTAATGTTTGTGCATTACTAATAACCATAATGTAAAACCTTATTTTGAAACATTCATTATGTTTCTGGCAAGTAGACAATATCTCAGCCTCTTGATTAATAAAAGTCAAATGTCTTACTGTAACTGTGGGATGATTCCAGAGCTTTTAGATACAGGGGCAACAGGGGTCATGGGTGTCATGGGAGTCATAGGAAGGGAGCAAAAGGGGGATGCAGAAGGCAAACTCTTAGTAGTGTCAACATCTGCTTCAGCTGATTCTGAAGGTGTACAGTTCATGTACACACCACTGTCCTCAGCTGAACAAAGCACAGCATTCTCCCCTGTTTCGTTATGAGTGCTGAGATCATCAGGCAGAAAGCTCAAGTCCAAATCTTCAGAGAGATCCTTCTGTTGGCTAGAGACTGAGGTGGACAGGAATGAGGCATCCTGAAGCTGGGATGGACCTTGCAATCCCAGGTCCCCTTCAAATATGTAGTCAGATGAACCCTGGAGAGTGTGTATAGTTTTTATAACAACATATCGTTAGCAGCAAGATTAAGTTCTTTGTTATAGTGGTAAAAGAGCAAAGGAGTAGTAGACAAAAGGAACATTAAAAAAATGAATGGATATATATATAGACAAGCTAACGGTTACCACAATAAATTACAAAAAACTAACATGCCAGACCAACTATACAAATGGATCTTCCTTTAAAATGCACAGTATGTAGCAGACGTCCTTATCCCGAGCGACTTACAAAAGTGCTTTAAGACATCAGTAACAATGTATCCCTAATAATCAGGACTCGAAACAAGAATACACTTATGAAACCGTTATGGTTGTGGTTTTGGAGAGAGAGAAAAAGAGAAGGGTGGGGTGGTTAGTTGAGGAATAAATGGGTCTTCAAACAGCCAGTCGAGCAGTGCTAGAAGACCGGAGTGTGCGAGGTGCAGTGTGGGGTGTGATAGGGGCTGCAAGGTAGGAGGGTGCAGGCCCATTTTTAGCTTTGTAAGCAAGCATCAGTGTTTTAAATCTGATACGAGCAGCTACAGGGAGCCAGTGGATAAAGCGGAGCAGTGGTGTAGTGTGTGTAAACTTGGAAACATGGAACACAATCCTTGAAGCTGAATTCTGGATTAGCTGTAAAGATCGTATAGTGCTCAGGTGTAGCTCTGCTAACATAGACCAAACAATATCAACTGCGAAACCATTACCTACATAACCCTAAACTAGGGGGGAATGGACAATAAAGCGAATGGTGCTTACCTCTACTGGCAGTGCTTATACTCCTCCTGAATGTTTGGATTGTCTGCATATTGGTTGCAATTTTCCTTAGTGTTAGGTATCCGGTAGAAGCTTCCCTTTATCCTGTGTGCTGCTGTAACTATTTATATATGTATATTTATATTTATATAGTGTCTGGGTTTGTATATTGAATGAATGAATCTGAATGTTTGTATTGAACTGTACATTTAATTTTAGATGTACATAATATAGATGAACGTTTGTCAGAAGAAGGGGTACATGACACTTTCTTCTACTTTTGTATTAGTTAAACAATATTTATCACTGGAAAACAGCATGTTAGCTTGTTTGGAGTTTATTGTGGTCACATTGAACATACATGCATAGAATGAGTTGTTTACTGGCTTTTCTATTCTTACCCTAACTAAATCTATTACCACAACCTTAGCACACTGTAACACTAATGGACGGTTGATATTACAATGCACTTTGTAATGCTTTCTACTCACAGCAATTGAATGGTCAAAGTAACTCTCAAGTGAAGCCTCTTCATCCATGTTTACTAAGATCCATTAACCAACCAAAAACGTAAGAAAATACACGTGTGACGCTAAACGCTTGCGTACACGGAAAGCTCAAATGTGCAACTGAATGCGCAAACTCACTAAATTGTATCAGGTGTGAATTTCCCGAAAGCATCGCAGCACAACCATCGGTAAATGGTAGAGACTGAGTCACGAGAAACGCTCGCTCTCCCGTTTAACAGCTTTCGGAGAAATCCACCTCAGGAGGTTTGTTAATAGTACACGTTTAAGGACAGTGGTAATAATAATAATAATACGATTTATTCGAATATATGCATTACATTTCGAGTAAAAATGATTGTCTTTGTCCAATGAAAGCAGACAAAATCTTTCTTTATAACATTTCTTATTCTGCACAATACAAGAAACGGAGTAATTGAGTCCAAACTCGTTTTTAAGTCAATTTTAAGTCGATTCTTCATTACCCCTCTAAAATTATAACAACGACAGTAGTGTCCACTCCCTGTAGATGGCAGTCGATCCCATAAACATTCAAGAATATACACCAATCAGACTCGAAGTGGAAGAGTCTATTCCATACAATGAACAGATTTTACGCCACACCTTAAACGTTGGAAAAAGTCAAACGCAACATAAACGATAAGCTATGTAAAACTTTATGTCAAATGAATGTGATTTAGGAGACATGACAGTTTCTATCTAGAAGAGGGAGACAAAATCATCGATGACTCTAATCGCATTTTGTTCATGAATAAAATCCCCAAAAGAGTCGAGTCTGAAGACCCTGGTATTAGGAACCAAGAATCGACACCAAGCGTGCGTAGAAAGAGTCTGTTCCATCTAAATCATTACAAGTTAGTTCACAGACGACAGAAAATGTATTTGCATAGTTGCTCGTATAAAAGTAAAATTATTATAAATAAGGGCAAAACAGTCGTGATACAGAGTCGATTCCTTAAAATAATTAATCTTAAGAAGACAGGAAATTCTTCTGTCGCTGCAGTATAAAAATGAGGGGATATTTCAGTATTTTACATCTCAGATAGAAGTAGCCTGATATTGCCATATTAGACTTTAAAAAAGAAGTAAAGGGAAAACAGTAAAAGCCCTACATTTTCTAAAACATGTATATACGTTTCAGACAACCAAATTATAAATCTGTATCTGAAATAACAATAAGTATGTTAAAGACTAATTACAATAAGTAATTTAACACAAAAGTGGACATTGCTCTGCCATGGATGATAAATAAATAACAAATTAAATCAAATATTGTATTAATTGTATTGACTAAACTTTAGCTATGAACTGGCTATGACTGAAGCAATAGCTGTTTGAGATTTTGGTAAGATTGATGGTAAATGTTGCGCCCGTAGTAAGTTTTCAGGAATAAAATCGACATTTTATCCACGCATTTGTTTGACACATCAACATTTTTCGGGAGGGGCTTAATCTGAGCCGAATACTACATACGTATTTAAATAAAAGAAATTATAATTTACTTCTGTTGATGGAGTAGCTTACTGTGCGGAACTGTGAGGTTCCCAGTATGAATCCCCAGTTGAGGGGCGATTTAAACTTTCCTGTTCGGGTATAGGTAACATAGATAGCTGCTAATAAATTCCTAGTCCCAACACAACTTTGAGAATTGGGAAATATGTTGTGGACTCGATTATTAAACACTAAGTTAAGTCTCTCTCCCAATTTCTGCAATCAGACTTAAGGTCAAGTGAATACTTCTGGAGCAAAACAACGTTAGGATTGCCATTTCCACCAGTTAACAGATAATTCCCGCCTCCAGCACCAGGATTGGCTACATTTTTTTACATGCTCCAATAATGACGCAGACTTTACGATAGATTGACAGAATTTCTATCCAATCACGTAGAGGTACTTAAACTAATTTGAATACGGTTGGTATGAGTTAACACAAATAAAACTTAAAATCATACGCACAAGCATGCTACGTTATTTTTTTTTGTTGAAAGTTTACTTTAATTTATTTCTCAGTAACAAAGTCCAGATTTGGTGCTTCTTGTTTGACGTAAAATGTCAGACCAATAGAGGTACACAACGTCATGGTATTGACTTAAAGAAACATGGAGGAACTGTTAGTGTTATCAAGGGGATTGTATGGGCGAGTGATGCATTAAAATGTTGTTATTTAACGTCGTTTTATTTATATTGTTGAGTTGTACATATTTGTTTTAGCAGAAGCAGATTTGGTTTGCCATAATGTTTCATAATGTCTGTATACAGTAGTGCTACACGTGCTCTACATGTTACTGTCTAATAATGTATATATAGTACAGTCTCCTCTGGTTCATTATGACGCTCCTGTTTCATTAACGAGGCAATGAGTCTGTAATTAAAGTATACACATTTATAGCGAGTTATCCAAAGCTCAAACCTCACCATGAGATAGAACAAACTATGGAAGAAGTGAAGAACTGTTTGAGAGATTTCCCAAAAGAAGCCCGTGGTGAGTCCGCTATTGTTTTTGTGTCTTTTCGCAATAAAAATGTATTTAGACTACTATTAATATTTTACACCTCTTTAACCCGGGTCTACTCATTTTTCCAAATATATTAACATACTGTCATTACATACATATTTCTACGTTTGGAGACACCCACATGCTAATTATTGAGTTTGATACAACTGCTAAATCACATATAGATAAAATACAAAGCTGTTCTTAAAAGATTAGAACAAGAATTGTTTGCCGTTACACACAGTTACACACAAGTTCAGGTTCACCATGACTCATTCCAAGCCGCAGCTGATGTGGTGTAAAACACACCACCACTTACACACTGGGATACTTCAGAGATCTAACACAATTCTTTGTAATATGGTAGGAAACAGAAGTACTGATGGTAACAATGCAAACATGTGGAGAACATACAAACTCCACACAGGCATCGGCCACATGGACACTAGAACCTGGGTCTCTGAGGCAGCAGTGATGACCACAGTGTGACCATATCATATTTTAATACCTGGCAGATACATATGGCTTCTACAATCAAATTCTAGAAAGTCTTTTACTTCCAAATTGTTTCACTTCCAAAATAGTGCTGTTGTGCAGAATAGAAGTAAATCCCTATTCCAGTCATGTTCCAGAAATGTAATGAAAGTATCACTGTATGGTTTTGCACATATAATCACCCATGTAGGTGGTGTTTTTAAATTGGTAAGCAAGATTTCTTTAATAGATTTTTGAGGTAATTAATTAAACAACCTAACTTTATCTTATGCTTCTCAGAGCTTTATTTGAATGAAGCAGTACCATACCTGGATGGACCCCCCTCCCCTCTGCGATTCTATCGTGACTGGATTGGGCCTAACAAGCCCTGCATTATTCGCAATGCCATTAATGAATGGCCAGCTTTGACTAAATGGAACTCCACATACCTTAGGTAAAGTATTTACTACAGGTTTTTATTCTGTGCACCTATTGCCTGGAGCAGGTCATTTCTAAACAGGCATTGTGTATTTCCTCAGAGAGGCAGTTGGCACCAAGCTCATCAGTGTTGCTGTCACTCCAAATGGCTATGCAGATGCTGTAAATGGAGATCGCTTTGTGATGCCTGAAGAGTGCCAGATGACATTTTCCTCACTGTTGGACATTATAGAAGGCAGGGTGAAGAGCAATGGTGTGTTCTATGTGCAGAAACAGTGTTCAAATCTGACAGAGGAACTGCCTGAGCTCACAGGAGATCTAGAGGTTCATATCCCCTGGATGAGCGAGGCATTGGGTATGTCATGTAAGACACCTCAGAAGAACGCCCAGTGTTGTCCAGTACTCATATTTGGTACCCAGTACCAAATTGGTCACATTGCATCTATTTCCTGCATTGCATTTATTTACTTGTATTAACACACATTATAATCTCAACATCAAAGTGAAAATAACTTGCCAGTTAGATCAGTTGTTGAAACGTGGTTAGTAAAATACTTGGGTGGGATAAATAATTGGCTCCTTTTAAGTAACTCTAAAGGGCAGCACGGTGGCTTGTTGCCTCACAACAAGAAGGTCCCGGGTTCAATCCCAGGGTGGAGCGGCTTGGGTCCTTTCTGTGTGGAGTCTGCATG
>JAVSBV010156856.1:0-14846 GCA_033117975.1 Parotocinclus spilosoma
CATGTGGCTTAGATTACAAGGAGACATTAAACACCTATCACATCGGTCGTTAAACGCGTTAGGGTAAAATTTTGCCAGCTGATGTCTAGATCTATGGACTCTATGAAAAACTTTAAATTGGATTAGCTGAAGCTTCGCACAAGGTGCACATTCGCGTATCATCCGACTGGCCTTATTCCACCAAAGATCTGAAACAGAGAAACCCAATTCACCCTCCCAGGCAATTTTTAGTCTCTCTGCGTGTGAAACCCTCCATTCCATAAGTCGTAAATACACTTTGGATATGAAGGATTTCAGAGAAGGGTTTAAAGACAGCAGATCTTCCCACGGTTGATGGACAGGAGGTTCTAAGCCCTCCGGGAATAGAGAACGTGCACAATGTCTGATTTGAAAATAACGAAACAGATGCGAAGAGGGCAGGTCAAATGATTCAGAAATGTCAGCAAAGGTTCTAAAAACACCATCTTTAAAGAGATCATTAAACGATTTCATACCCCTGTCATGCCAAATAACAAATGCAGTATCATGCAGCGAAGGAGTAAATAAATGATTATTCAGAATGGGCATCAACTTAGAGGGACTGGAAAACTTAAAGTGTTGTCTAAACTGAGACCAGATGCGAAACGTAGAGATTACTAGTGGGTTATTGGTGAACTTTGAGACCCTCAGCGGAAGAGGAGAGGAAAGCAGCGCTAGAGGAGAGGAAAAAAGATTCCAGGGTGCACAACAATAGACATGAGGATCTGAGCCAATGCAATATTTTGTGTATATGCACCGACCAATAGTAAAATAAGAAGTTAGGCAGGGACAGACCCCCATCTGTCTTAAATGTTTGTAAGGTTAGTTTGCTCACCCTTGGAGACTTCCCATCCCAAATAAAAGTAATAATGAGCTGATCTAGCTCTTTAAAGAATGATTTGGGTAAGTAAAGAGGAATAGTTTGAAATAGAAATAAAAATTTAGGCAAGACATTCATTTTTATGGCATTGATTCGACCTAGCAGGGATAGAGGCAGAGACTTCCACTTTTGTAAATCTAATTTGAGCTTGTTCAGTATAGCAGTAAAATTATTGTTAAAGAGAGATGATAAAGTACGTGAAACATTTATTCCCAAATATTTAAAACCTGAAGGGACAAATTTGAAAGGTAGACTGGCCTGATTAAGCGACAGAGCTGGTGTATTGACTGGGTAACACTCGCTCTTCTGTAAATTCACCTTATACCCAGAGATCGAGCCGAATGTGGTCAGGAGAGACATTATTGGTGGCAGAGAGGTAGCCGGATTAGTCACATACAATAATAAATCATCAGCATATAACGATAATTTCAACTCAATCCCACCGCGTACCACCCCTCTAAAAAGAGGAAGAGACTTCAGAGCAATCGAGAGCGGCTCAATTGCTAGAGCGAAAAGCAATGGAGAGAGGGGGCACCCCTGTCTAGTGCCACGCATCAGCGGGAAGTAATCAGAACAAACTTCATTAGTACGTACACTAGCCTGAGGGGCAGTGTATAACAGTCTAACCCACGAAATGAATCCCTCTCCGAATCCAAACCTGCGGAGGACCATGAGCAAGTAGTTCCATTCTACACGGTCAAACGCTTTTTCCGCATCGAGAGAGATAATCAATTCTGGAGAAGAGGTCGGGTGACTTGTAAAAATAGTGTTTAGGAGTGTGCGAGTATTGAAAAAAAGGTGGCGTCCTTTAATAAACCCGGTCTGATCGCACGACACCAAACTAGGGAGAACATATTCCAGTCTCCGCGCCAAGGCCTTGGACAAAATTTTTACATCCACATTTAGGAGGGAAATGGGTCTATATGACCCACACTGGGTGGGGTCTCTATCTTTTTTTTAAAGTAGGGAGATCAATGTTTGAGTCATGGTTTGTGGCAAGGCACCAGATGATAGGGACTCATTAAAAACTGCCAAAAGCAGGGGCGCTAACTTGCCAACAAATCTTTTATAAAATTCGATGGGGAATCCATCTGGACCAGGAGCTTTGCTGTTTTGCATGCTTTTAATTGAATTCTCTATGTCCGCTTGAGAAAGAGGTGAATCAAGATGCTCCATAACTGACGAGTTCACAACAGGGAACTCCAGTTTGTCTAAAAACTCTAAAATTTCGACATCAGGTGCCGCTAGCGAACAATAGAGGTCAGAATAATAGGCTCTGAAAGCCTTGTTAATGGAGCCCGAGTCCGAATGACACTCCCCTTTCTGATCTTTAATAATGGAAATTGATTTAGCTGCTGCACGCCTCTTTAACTGGTGGGCTAATAGTCTGGATGCTTTTTCACCATGCTCGTAATAGTTACTGCGTGAATGTAGAAGAAGCCGCTCAGCCTTGGAGGTTGAGATCAAATCAAATTTAGCCTGAAGGTCCAATCGATGTTTTTGCAAGACCGGGGTTGGGTTCACGGCACATAATTTATCAATGTCTGAAATTTTTGACAGAAGATAGCCAAGCTCCATCCTCAACGTTCTATTACGGTGGACAGTGAAGGAAATAATCTGTCCTCGTATAAACGCTTTAAGGGACTCCCACAAGAGGGAGGCAGAAACCGAATCATTTTTATTGTTTGCAATAAAATCATCTATAGATGAATCAATAAATAAGTTAAAGTCAGAGTCTGATAGTAACAGTGAGTCAAATTTCCATTGCGGTAGAGTAAAAGGACGATTATACAATTTCACATCAACTGTCAAAGGGGCGTGATCTGAGATGACTATCGGGTGATAATTCGAGGAAGTAACATTCGGAATGAGCAAGTTGTCCAGGAAGAAGTAATCAAGCCGAGAATAACTTTTATGGGGATTTGAATAAAAAGAAAACACTTTGGCATTTGGATTGCTAAATCTCCAAGGATCGATCATGGAATTTTCTATTAGAAATTCTGTAAGGACCTTAGACATTGAAGAGCGAGACTTAGTAGCGTGGGATGAGTGATCCAAAGATGGATCCACAACGCAGTTAAAGTCACCGCCCAAGAACAGGGAATGGGTGTTTAAGGAGGGTAAAGATTGGAAGAATTTATGCATGAAGGTAGGGTCATCAAAGTTTGGGGCGTAAACATTCGCGAGCAACACCGGGGTATTAAATAAGAGCCCCTGTGCAATTAAGTATCTGCCATTTGTATCTGCAAATACATTATTCGGAGCAAACTGTATATCTTTTCTAACAAGAATTGCAACCCCTCTAACCTTAGAATTAAATTTAGAATGAAAAAACTCACCAACAATCAATATGTTAATTGAAATATTTAAGTTGTATTGTATTAATAGTATAAATTAAGTAAATAATACGATTTCAATCAATAATACAATTTGAATTAGTGATAAAATTCAAAATAAATAATGAAATGCATTTAAATTAGTCCTCAGTAGTAAGTTATTGGAGGCACATTGTCTCCTAATAACTAAATGATGGAGGGAGTTACTGCACTCTGGTGGGCCCCGGGAATGGTTGGACTGGTTATTTTTGATGTACACTAGTAGAGTGATGCTAAGGTGAGGGAGCATAAGTGTGTGGTCCTGGAACTGGTACCAGAACATTAGCTCAGAGAGAAAAGAAAGCGAGTCTATTAACAGCTGTTGATAGACCAAGGAAACTCAGGTTCCGCCCGAACGGCAGAGGGGTGTGAGTTTTGGGGTCCTGCTTTACAAGGCCTACCAAGGGTAGGGATATTTTAGCTGTCATGTGATGCAAAAGGGGGTCTTTCCATCACACTCAAGTGTACAGTGGGGAAAATTAGTATTTATTATACCTTCAAAGTTTTCCCACCCTACCAAAGGGAAAGTTCAGAAATGTTTATCAAAGGTACACTTCAACTGTGAGAGACAGAATTTTAAAATCCAGATTTTTTTTAATATGACTTTTAAATAATTAATTTGCATCTTATTGCTTAAAATAACTATTTGATACAATAGAAAAACAGAGCTTAATATTTGGTACAGAAACCTTTGTTTGCAATTACAGAGGTCAGATGTTTCCTGTAGTTCTTGACCAAGTTTGGACACACTACAGCAGGGATTCTGGCCAACTTCTCCATACAGATCTTCTCCAGATCTGTTTGGAGATCTGGTTTTGGGGCTGTTAGTGTGCAACATTGAATTTTAGTGCCATCCTAATATTTACTATTGGGTTTAGGTCTGGCTAGACTATCTAGGCCACTCAAGGACCTTGACATGCTTCTCACGGAGCCACTCCTTAGTTGTCCTGGCTGTGTGTTTAAGGCCATTGCCATGCTGGAAGACCCAGCCTCGACCCATCTTCAAT
This sequence comes from Parotocinclus spilosoma, assembly GCA_033117975.1. Lineage (NCBI taxonomy): Eukaryota > Metazoa > Chordata > Actinopteri > Siluriformes > Loricariidae > Parotocinclus > Parotocinclus spilosoma. The sequence goes on from JAVSBV010156856.1 coordinate 4,281, forward strand.
GCTCTTACTAAAGGAATGGAGGTTGTTGGCCAAAATCTCACGCTACATGATCTCCATCCTCCCTTCAATATGCTGCAGTCCTCCTGTCCCCTTTGCAGAAAATCAACCGCAGCTTCATGGTTGGGGCGGTGTTCTCATCTTTCTTGAGGTGATCTCCTTTTTTTGGCGATCATACCAAAAAGCTCTATTTTGGTCTCATTTGACCACATGACCTTCTCCCATTCTACCTCTGGATCATCCAGATGGTTATTGGGATGGAATTTCAAGGGGGACCTTGCATGCTCTGCAAAATTTTAATGGTCTTCTTTGAGACTGTGGTGATTCACCACCATTCTCCTCCATTTTTTCCATTATATATATATACATTATATATATAATTATAACATGCTGATACAATATATTTATAAGAAAGACTCCTACTCACTGAGAGATCCAGCATGCCATTCTTTAGGATAAAGTTGTTGGTGCCTTCAATAGTGTCCCGTTCTTCCAGACACGAGTAGTTGATGCAGGAATCAGTAAGACTGCGAGGCAGGTTGGAACATGCCAGCGGCTCACAGGGCATCTCAGGGATGGGGTGAGGATTGCACAGTTTTTTAATGTGTTCCGTGAAGAAATCAGTGTAGCCTACATTAAAGGACGCCACAGTGGTGTTAAAGGTTGCCATAGTGATGGTAGAGATCTGGGAACGGACTAAGAGATAAGAGAAAGACAAATCCAGACATAGAAATATTAAGTTAATTAAGTATTCAGACCTCAGATATAAATTATATTCCACAATATAATGGTATGGATTACCAATTTATTTGCTAGAGATAAGTACATATGAAATCACAAGTATATAGTGAATATATGTTTGCTTTAAAGATCAAGATAGAAAAGAAAAACCTGTCCTAAACAATTTTTAACTGAAAACACTGCAGCTATTAACAGCTGGTCAAACTAAAAACGGTTAAGCATGTGTATTTTAACTGACATAAATATTATGTAATATCATACTTTGATGTGTTGTTTTCAGATGTATTTTTATTCGTATTCTATTACATGGTGAGCAGTTAGATCCTATTAATCATTAATCACCTAAAATCATTAGAATCATTTGACTGTATGTGTCTCTACTGGTTAGGCTTTTTCATGCTCAACATTCATGCTCATGTCTTTAGAAATGTCCCGTACACCTCCAAACAAAGATTCCAGGAAATACAACCCCACACATTATAAAACCTTTCCAACACTGACTTTGTGATGGTCCATTTCAAAAACTGCTTAATTCCTTTGTTGAAACGGACTGTATTGGATTTATTTGTTTACTTAACATCACATCAGCATTAAAGGCTATTCATTATTCAATGATAACATCAATGTTCGACACATGCACACTGAGCAATGCAATTTAGAGTGACCACAGTAATTAATCCTCATGCATGCGTTTGGAGCATGGGAGGAAATCGGAGTACACAGAGTAAACCCATATGGATACAGGAAGGATATACAAACTCCACAGGCAGAATCCAAGGTCAGGATTGAATCAGTGATCTCTGGAGCTGTGATGGTAGATGATACATTAACCTCTTGTGCCACCATGCCTCACCAGTTTTGCTGTGTGTGTGTGTGTGTGTGTGTGTGTGTGTGTATGTGTGGTGTGTACTGGTGCCCAGTCTAGGGTTTTTCTGTCAGTTATGCCAATGGTTATGCACAGCAACCCTGCAATCCTGAAGCTTAACATTCGGTATGCTTCTTTATCATTACTACTGTAACTATTTTGTCAATTGATGAGTTACAAGCAAACATTTGTAAACTAAAGTAATACTTTGCTTTATTTCACCCTGAACAAGAACTCTTTATGTCTATACATTTGGTACTTTTGTTGGCTGAAATACATTTTTTTAATTAATCATGTAAGAGTAATGTGGTAGCCAACAAATTGTTACATTTAAAAATAATTAATACAGCTGACACACAGGCAAATAGCACCTAAATGTAAATCAACTAAGATTGTAACACTGAAGCACCATCGAAGAGAAAAAAGAAAATTTGGTAAGGGATACTCTGATTATTCATTCATTATCTTCCGCTTATTCCACACGGGGTCGCGGGTCAGCCGGAGCCCACCCAGCAACTCTGGCCGTAAGGGCAGGAAAAACCCTAGATGAGGCGCCAATCCATCATAGGGCACACGCAGTCACACACGCACGGTCATGCACACACTTACACACTAAGGACCACTTTAGAGACACCAATTAACCTAACACGCATGTCTTTGAACTGTGGGAGGAAACCGAAGTACCCGGAGTAAACCCACACATACACGGGAAGGAAATGCAGACTCCACACAGAAAGACTGCCATGCTGCCCTACATGGATTATACAATACAAATATTCTAGTATTCTAGATAATGCTAATAATAATTACATGTAAATAAGAATGCCTTACCCCCTTCTTTAATGGTGTTCTCACTATGGCTGTTGGAGTGATCAGGTAGGTTGTGATGGGAATGAGAGTGTTTTACTCCCACATTGTCTACATCAGCTGCTGTATCTGTGCTGCCTCGTCGAGTAAGCTTCCCTGTATAACAATAAATCAACACAAAGTAAAGTATTATGTGATGCAATTGCCATTAAATTAGTTGCTTACTGGTGTTACAAACAACATGTGTTTGAACATTTTATATTTTTATGTACTTCTATACACTCTCTGGGCGAATATTTAGTTACACAAGTCCAACTGCTCATAATGCCAATATTCAACAGCTAATCACATGCCGGCAACTTAACGCATTGAGACATGTAGACATTTACATTTACATTTAGCAGATGCCCTTATCCAGAGTGTCTTAAAGTGCTTTAAGACATCAGTAACATAATCTACTCTTAGTAATCGGGAATCTAAACAAAAATACACTTCTGAAACTAGAAAAAAAAGTTTGGTTTTTTTTGAAGACATAAAAAAAACAAGGGTGAAGGGGTTTAGTTGAGGTAAGTGCGGAATAAATGGGTCTCCAAATGGCGTTTGAAGATAGCCAGCTGTTCGACCACCGAGGGGAAGTTCATTGTGCATTCATAATGCACCACGTGACAAGCTCAAATTATCTCAAAATAGTTTTTTGAACATGACAATTCAGTGCTCAAGTATCCTGTACAGTCACCAGATCTAAATCCAGCAGTGCATCTTTGTAATGTGATAGAACCCAAGAGATTCATATCACAAATATCACACGCTGTCATATCAATTTGGACCAAAATCTTTGTGGATTATTTCCAGCACCTTATTAAATATGTGCCATTAAAAATTAACACCACTCAAGAGGCAAAAGGCGGTATAATCTGGTACTAGCAAGGTGGACCTAATAGTGGCCAGTGAGTGTATGTGCTGAACAAGAAGTGCTATAATTGGTTGGGAGAAAACTGAGAAATGTTACCTTAAAATCGAGAGTATTTCACACAGGCCTTAAATGTGGATAAGAATAAAGTAACTATTGCATGTATGATGCTCAAAACTCTCACCTCCATTTATGCATATAGTTAGGGTTAGTTAAATGTTACACAAATAGACTTACCCATGATAGAAGGCCAGCCACCTCGCTCCAACGGGCGGCGGTCGTCGCCCAATCCAGAGAAGCTCCCAAATGAGAAGGTGCTGCGAGTGGGAGACACATCCAAGTGGTCCTCGTGCATGAGAAAGGGCATCCCCATACGCCGTTGCCTCTTCTTCCCTGTGTGGTGGAATGGGATGGAGCCTTTCCTTTCCCGGTCTTCCCTCCTGTTCTTAAACTAAACATTAACACAAACTTAATATGGGATAAGTAAATAACTACATTCATTTTGTTTACTATGGGTATACTAATGCATTGTGATACTATGAGTAGTAATGCACGACTGTCAAAAAGTGCATCATAGAAATTAACAATGCCATCTAATGCACTGTGCTTTCTGAATACCAGAGGGTGCAAACTTACACCAGGGCTCCACATGCATTTAAAGGCCTATTCACACAGAGTATGGTGTTCATTTCATGATTATAAATGTAGTGGAGCCTTCACACCGAGTGCACTACATTTTTTATCTAAACGCTTGCTTTCCTTAATGTCCCTTCTTTTAATGTGTCACAACAATTTCAATGTGTATTGTTCACACTATCAACTCATGTGCTCTGCTACTAGCAGGATGAGCTTTTCTGCCTGACAACCAAGCTCTGATTGGTCAGCCAGAATTGAACAACCCAGAAATAAGAACATTAATAGATTAATAGGCATTATTAGAACTGTGTTCTTTTTCAAGTTATGGTGTGATTTTTTATCTGTAAAAATAAAATTCGTGTGAAGCGGCCGTACATTGTTTTTGTATACATTTTTTACACAAAAGAAGATATTTTTTATTTGGCAAAGCCACAATAAAACATTTTGATATTTGAAACCTCTAAAGTGTTTTTTGCTAAAAGACCTATTAAATAAAAAGTCTATACTTACACCCTCATTATATTAATTAACATTATTAATGTAAAGTGCTGGTCTTAGTAAACCAATGGACCTTTTTGAAGATGCTCATGCTCATATCTGTAGAGAGGTCTGGAATGGCTGATCTTCTGAGATTGGTAATGGAAACTTTGGTGAATGTCTCGGAGCTCAGTGACCTCCCCTCCTCGTTACACTTTAGCGTCATGTCCTTACGACAGAGAAAGTACAACCATGTCATGACATAAGCGTTATGTATTATGTAATATATGTTTATAAGTCATAAAAAAAAGAAAGTGAAAGTGTGCTAATTTACACACAATGCATTGGAGAAGTTTTCAGACCCTTTCAGGTTTTTCACATTTTATGTTGCGGATTGGTGTTAAAATAAAACAAAATGTAAGTTTCCTCTTATCAATCTTCACTTAATACAAAAAATAAACAGACACACCTCTCTATATAAGGTCCCACAGCTAACAAGGCATATCAGAGTAAAAACAAGCCACAAGAAGGAAAGAACTGCCTGTAGAGCTCAGCAACACGATTGTGTGGAGGCACAAATCTGGAAAAGACCATAAAACTTCTGCTGCACTGAAAGTGCCCAAGAGCATAGTGGAAGCATTTTGAAACACCCATGACTATCCCAAGAGCTATCCACCACAGCAAAGTAATTAATTTGGGAGAAAGGCGTTGGTAAGAGAGGTGACCATGAACCCAACGGTCACTCTGGCAGACCTCCAAAGATCCTGTGTGCAGATGGGTGAAACTGCAGACAGATGGTCAACCACCACTGCAGCACTCCACCAATCTGTTACCTTTGAGACCTTATATAGATAGCTGTGTGTCTTTCCAAATCATGTCTAATCAACTGAATTTATCACAGGTGTACTCAAATCAAAGTATAGCAGCATCTCAAACATGTTCAAGAGAAATGAGAGGCCATTTCCAATGAGAGCAAAATTTTAAATGGTATAGCTAAATATAGGGTCTAAATACTCCTGTGCATGCAAATTTTTTGTTTTTCATTTTTAATAAATTTGCAAAAATGTCTAAACTTTTGTTTTCACATTCTCATTTCAGGGTATTAAAAGCAGATTGATGGGGGTAACTTAAATTTCGTTTTATTTTAGTACCAATCCGCAACAAAACAAAATGTAAAAACCGTGAAAGGGTCTGAAGACTTTCTGAGTGCACTGTAGGCATGAGATAAAAAGACAAAATGGCATGAACAAGTATGATACCTAAAACCATAATATAACAAAATGTCATGATGATTTGGAAGAATTTGCTTGTAGTGTAGTTTTTCCTCACAGTACACAATAATATAATTGACACCCAGAGACACCCAGGTTTAATGAATCTTTATTATCTGTGTCAGATGAATCAAAAGAGATTTTATCTGCAGCTTATGTGCATGTACAATGTAAACAGTTTAAGCTTCGGTTCGCAGATTGGTAACCTACCTGTGTTTTATGTGTATTGACCAAAGAGGGAGCTGCAGCCACCATGGAGCTGCTCCGGGGTCGAGGCAGGGGTGCAATGGGAGGTTCAGGAGGCCGCTCAGGCTTCTCCTGTAGAATCTGCCTCAGACGCTGCAGATAATATATTAGTGCCCAGTGTACACCCTCCTCTGTCCAGTGAGGCTGAAGCAAGCATCGTAGCACAGCTACATCAAAATAGGTTGCATAACGGGACCGCTGGCATACAGAAACTGCGCTAGGTGCTGACAATCTATCAGCAGAATAACAACAGACAAAAAAACAGAAAGCAAAGTTAGAAAGAAAAAGGTCATTCAGATGTGAATTAGATGCATATAAGGCCCATTTACTATTACAATACTGATGACCTCAGGTGTTAAAGAAAACACATTTGGACGTTTAACCGTGCATGCCTGTACTCATACTACAGCACTGTACGTAGCTGCTATAGACCAGATCGCTGCTCGTTGTTGCTGGTTTTTTTCCCCAATCCCTTTCTCCCTTCTCCTTGGCTAGACTTTGTGCTTATGTGCTAAGGACTTTTTTTTTGTGCTTACATACTGTACTCCTCATAGGATAGTATGTGGGTGGGCCTTTTTAAAAATCTCCTATCTTAACCATGTTCTAATTTTTCTAATTTATGTATTCCTGTCCTGTCTCTCCAACCTAACCAGGGACCTAAAATGGTAACTGTTATAAATGGAACTGATAAAAATCAGTGGAAACATTTTTTGCAGAAATGTAAACCCTGCCCGCTCCACATGGGTACAGGTTCATGAAAACTCCTGGTGTTCACACTTCTGAATTATTGCCCTAACAGTGAATTTTTCATGCATGACAAATTGTACAACCCCATATTATTAAGAGTGAGCTATTCTTTAAACAGGTACGTGGCAGATAACATCCATCCAATCAATGTTGGTTCGATTTAATAGCTGCAGCCTGAAGAATTATAATAGGAAAAAAAATATATATAAAAAAAAAAAAAAAATGATTCAATTTTCAATTCAATTTTATTTGTATAGCGCTTTTTACAATAGACATTGTCACAAAGCAGCTTTACATTGATACATAAACAATTGTGACAAATTGGATTCTGTTGTCCCTAATGAGCAAGCCAAATGGCGACAAATATAAATTCTTAATGTCTTTCATTAATCTAATAAACTTCTGAATGACAAAACTAGTACACAGTAACTCTTGTCACGTGTGTTGATACCAGGAGAAAATGAAAACATTTCACTCTCATTTTTCATTTATAAAATACAAAAAAAATAAGATTTACTCAAATAAACCCTATGTGCAAAGTATCTAAACTACTTTATGGTCCAGTAATGCCTGGTCAACGTCCATGTCCTGCTTTACATAATGTAATGCACAGTCAGACACAGTGTTATTGGTGCTTTTATGGTTGGCCATACCTGATGCATTTCCCATATAAGTTTAGTCATTTGGTGGCTGGTCTGATGTGGAGACACTTACACCTGTAACTATTTTACACATCACAATCCAAGCATTTGTGGGTTGAAGTCCTGGGACCTGAACCCTGAACCTTCTGGTCAGTAGATCGATAACTTTCCCACTTTCCCACTTTCCCAACATAGTCCCGTAGTGAGGTATTAAAGTGATAATAAAATGTTAAATCCAAATTGTATTCTTGACATCGAATATGATAAGTTTGACATGCAAGCAACATGGTGAATGTGTGTCATTTGATTCTAATTCTGTCATATATTTTATGCTTTACCACCTGCCGCAGTGTGTGTGTGTGTGTGTGTATGTGTGTGTATGTGCGTGTGTTTGTGTGTGTATGTGTTTGTGTGTGTGTGTGTGTGTGTGTGTGTGTGTGTATGTGCATCCATGTTTATATTACATTATGGGGACCAAGTGTCCCCACAAGGATATAAATATCTAACATGACTTTTGCTTTGCTTTCCTTCAAATAATCAAAAGATTGAAACAAATTTATTTAATGTTACTGAAGGTAAAGTTAGGGTTAGGTGTAGGTCTATAATTAATTATATATATTAATGATTAAGCCGATCTCCACAAATGATGTGTGTGTGTGTGTGTGTTGTGTATGCATATAACCGTGCTTACTTCTTCTGCGAAAGACCTCGATCACAGGACTGCTGTGAGGTGCCTCCTCGCTCTATTGAGTTGCCACGGCGACAGCTCTGGCCCATCCTCAGGGGGGAGGAGGCGTCAGACAGTGCAGATTCACACACCACCTGGCAGAGAGAAAGTCAGAGAACATGACCCTGGCTGAATCGTATTTTAAAAATTCACAAACTCTGAATGGACAGAGGCTTAAGAAAGGCTGTGCAGATACTCAATGACCCCAACTGACTGAATACACTCACCGGCCACTTTATTAGGTACATCTTGTTAGTACAGGGTTGGATGCCATTTTGCATTCAAAACTGCCCTTTGTGACATAGATTGAACAAGGTGCTTGAACATTCCTTAGAGATTTAGACATGATATCATCACACAGCTGCTGCAGATTTGTCGGCTGCACATCCATGACGTGAATCCGCTGTTCTAGGTGCTCTATTGAATTGAGATACGGTGACTGTGGAGGTCATATTCGAGTACAGTAAACTTATTGTTATGTTCAGGAAACCAGTTGGAGTGTACCAAGAAAATACCCCCTACACAACTCAACCATTACCAGCATGAGCCATAGATACACAGCTAGGCCATGGAGCCATTTACACTTCTGCTGTTGTAGCCCATATGCTTCAAGGTTTAACATGTTGTACAATCTTCTATATACATTGGTTGTAACAAGTGGTTATTTGGGTCACTGTTGCCTTTCTGTCAGCTTGAAGCAGTCTGGCCATTCTCCTCTGAAGTCTTGCATCAACAAAGCATTTTCACCTAGAGAACTTCCAACTGCCTCTGTTACCCTAGAGATGGCTTTGTGTGAAAATCCCAGTAGATCAGCAGTTTCTAAAATACTCACATCTGACAACAATTCAACAATGGTACCACGTTCTATGTCACTTTACATCTCAATTCTTCTGTTCTGATCCTCTGATCTTCAAACTTGATATTTGAACTTCAGCAGGTCGTCTTGACCATGTCTACGTTCTGATGAAATTTAAGAGCTTGGGAGTTTTCATTTTGAGAGTTTCTGATACGTTACTGGTTAATTAGATATTTGTGTTAACGTGCCTTAAAACAGGTGTGCCTAATAAAGTGGCTGGTGAGAGTAATTAATCATCGAATGGAGCTGAATATTACTTTCTTGAACAAGTAATGTTAGGAATAAAGTATGTCAAATCATTGTTTTAATTTTAGGCCAGACTTTTTTTATTGCTTGTTTCACGGATCCGCTGACGATCATATTTGAAGAATACAAAAAAATATATATATATTTTTTGTTATTTCTCCAATCCGCCGCAGTACTAATGGCTGAAATGAAAAAAAAATATATATTATTTTTTAGCTTTTTTCGCCCTCTGGTGGAGAGCCAACGGTATTGTTCTGTACATTATTTTTTTTTCCAGATTCACTTTTAATTTATTGTAGATTAAATAAATGTTATTTTTAAATAAAAAAATATTCTTATTTCTTTCTCCATCCTTGTATTGATTCCACATAGTCCTTGAGAATAATAAAAATGTACTTCATTTATTAAGTAGGGACATCCGAGGAACAAGCAATTTAAAAAGTCTGGCCTTAGAAGTACAAAAAGTACTTACTGTGGAGCAAGGGTTGCTGGAACCACAGGGGCTGCACTGATTATTCACCACAGAGTTCCTCTTTGCTGTTTAAAAGATTGACATGATATATGATAGCGATGAAAAGCTGGAGTCTTTACAGTTATCTATCGTATGAAATTAAGCAAACCCTTTTAACCTGGTGTGCCTAAACAACTGATACTATAAATAATTAATTCTCTTTCTTATCCCCTCCTCTACAGGGTCATAGAAAAGCCAATGTCCACAGGATGCACGGCAGGAACAGCCCAAGACCTTCTTGCTGTGAAGTCACAGTGCTACCCACCGAGCCACCGATACTGTAACACTAACTTCAGACTAACTTTTTAGTACTTTCAGGGAGTACCCTATTGTCATCAATATATTACTGTTTTCAGCATTAACAGGAATAACTGGTGACCAGTTAATCAGTCTCAAATAACTGATTTAGTTCCAGTTACGTTTCACAACACTTGGGCACGTCACAACAGCGACACAAACACTGCAACGCGGCAACACCTGAAAATCACAGTGCTTTCACTATCTTCAATATAGTATTCTGTTAATTCACAAAGCTTTTATCACGGTTCAATCATTTTTTTGTTTTTGCTCATGAAGTGTCAGATTTCATTTGTGTTCTATTGCACAAATCTAGCGCAGTACTAATGAGGGAGTGTCACAGCCATGTCTTCTACATGTAAGTGCTATTTGCAATACATGCATGGCAAAAGTAAGTAGTTTAAGGACAAGTCTGAAAAGGTTTGTCACAACAAATTCAATAAAAAACAGCTAACAGCTAACAAGAGGCAGAGCTATCAGACCCTGCTATCTTTATTTAGAAAGATATACACTGTATATACAGTCGATTCCGGTTAATAGGACCACCGGTTAATGGGACCAGCCGCTTATTCGGACCAAATCCTAAAGTAC
>JAVSBV010156867.1:0-14845 GCA_033117975.1 Parotocinclus spilosoma
TTGTCCCGTGTCGATATGTCGAAAGCTCTAGGAGGAGATACCGACCGAAAATTGGTGGAATAATAAAAAATCGGATACCAATATATGTGTTGCTACAGCAACACACATAATAAAAGGAATATTATTTAGTGAAACAGTTTAAATCTTTTTTTTCTTGCTTAAATCAAAATACCACTCTTATGTAAGGTACTGAAAAAAGGCATGTACTGGAGGATCAAGAATAATTCTTTTTTTATACTTGGTGGAAGAAAAACATGGATTAATAAAACCTAAAAAATGAGACACGAAAATTTGTGTTGTCGTATTTTCGGTTTCATCCACAATTGTACTTTCCTTGGTCTCTGGGAAAGGTGAACTTAAATAGTTGAGACCAGCCAAGTCTAATGCAACTGTGAAGTAACATTCACATTACAATGCTTTAGTTTGACTAAATCTATTTTTTTCTGCTCTTAGTCCCTTCTTTACATGCAGATTAAAATCTCCACTTAGATTGAATAGAATAAAACAAGTACCTGCTGTTTTATTTTATTTTATTTTAAATAATCAGCCAAGATGGCAAGTTAATATTTTCGCTCGCTTTTCTTTATCATGTCCGTAAAATCTGGAATTATTGTTCTGTTTTCACATTTAACAATAAAAATTAATAAAAGGCATGTTGTTGGATATATTCAGGTGAATTTTGATCATATTTGAGAGAAAAAGGAAAACCGAATCATCACCAGCATTTAATTTCAAAAGTTACATTGCCTTAGTTTGGCTAAAGCTATAATAATTATTATTATGATGAGTAATTATAGGCTATATATTATTTCATGTTATATATATTTTACAAAAGGTATGGTGAAATACAATAATTGTAAGTATGATAATGAATGTAAAACTACAAACTAATTTAATATTTTTTTTTTTTTAGTTTTGCTCATTTAGGAAAAGGTCTTTATCTGGTCTTGGCCACTCCTGGTCTCGGTCTTGACTTGGGCTCGAGTACTAAAAGTCTGTCTTTACTCGAACTTGGTGTGTAACGCTCTCTGCTCAGACTGGGCTCTGGTGATTTTGACTACATCACTACTTCGAGCCATATCTTGTCATCTCTTTACTGCTCAGAAACATGAAAACATGTAACATAGGTCAAAAACTGTCACCGCTTTACTTCACTGAAGTGAACAACATCCGCTTTGGTGCAATAAATGCCTTTTAGGTAGAAGATCAATACTGACTACATGTACCCCATGGAACAGAATTAAACTGTGTTGGAAAAGCTGGCGTTTATGTTCTTTAAGAACAGAACTACTGTCTCCGCTGCTGCTCCAGTCATTACATTTTTGACTCCAGTCCACACATCTGCCAAAAACTTTCATGCAAAACACAAACTTTTGGCAGACTAAGACTGTTTGATGTTTAATACAGTGTTCAACACTCCTGTCCTTTTGCCTGTCATGTCTTGTTTGTCACAATTAGAATCTAAGTCAAACTGTGAGACAGGTATTGGCATTACAAAAATTTCAACCCTACCCAGCCCTGCCAAAAGAAGGTGCAGATTGATGTCAAACCCAGGTACATACTGACTTGATCCAGAGTTAAACCTCAAGTTTTCCTGTTAAATTTTAAGCGCCCATTTCCATTTTCCATCATCTGATTATTTTGTATGCCAGTGCATCATTGCAACAATCAACAAACCATCATGAACAGAATAGTTGGTAACATTGTGTTTTCTCACTTAGTTAATGATTTAAAACAATTGGGTCATAACTAGAAGTGCTAAATTAAAATATACTGCGCATAACAATGAGGGTAAACTCAAATGAAATAATAATTTTTGGTGTGTGTGTGTGTGTATATTTATATTGTGTGTGTGTGTGTGTGTGTGTGTGTGTATGTATATAACAAACTGGTTATTGTAGCTTAAACTAAAATGCATTGTTACTACTTTAACCATCTTGTCTGTCTGTCTACTGTAGGGGGATTTTTATTTAGTCTTTCTTTAGTCTCTCTGGGTTATATATAGCATTTAAAGCTGCATTGTAAGCAAGAAATAGTCTTAAAAACCTGTAGTTATACAAGTAAACAAATACCAGCTTATAATGTACAAAATGAATAATGACCAGTTTCCTGTGTTTAAAATTCAGTTTATAGATATTTCGTTCAACTGACTTAAACTCTGTAAGAGTTGGGATTTCAATATTTGAGTATTATATTATTACACACCCTCATTCTGTCCACACAAAGGTGATTATTTAAAATGATTATGATCTTTCTCTTGTAGGGCCTCGGTCTGAGACTGATTATTTTGTTATATTAATGAATGTTAATTACCGGTAGTTGATGTGGGTTCTGAAGGGATTTAAATGTTTCTCTGATTCGATTCTTTACATCTGATTTAAAGCAAATGTTCAGCAATGGATAGTTTTATACACTGGAATTTCATCACAGATTTTGCTTTCACATTTTTAAAAATCAGAAACCTACTTAATTGTAGGACCCAATGGAATTATTAGAGTGCTTAGTGAGGGTTATTAGACAGTAGAAGATGGGGCAGTTTATGAGAAGATGTGTATTTTTTGTTTATTTCAAATACATGGGCGTTGATTTGACAATAAACGTATTTCTTTAGTAATGGTAGTCATTACTGCACATGTGGATGACAATAGCCACAATAGTAATTTTAGAAACGCTTCATCCAAGATTAATGTGTCTAACAAACCTAACCATGTATGCCTTTATGCATAAGCAAGTGAAGTAGTTTATAACTAAGCTTAAGTAGGTGAATGGTCACGAGTTTCCATTATAGATGGAGCTTAACAGTTGTCAGATATAGTTCCTGATGACAGGCTTTACTGTCAAAATGTCCACTTGCTTGTATAAATGTTAGCTAATATAACATTAATATACAGTCAGATGCAGTTACTTGCACCTTTGTTAAAAAGGTTATGAGACATAACAGTGCTAAACAGCCCTTCTCAAATAATGCTTAATGGGATTGCAGAATACAGAGCAAGGAATATGAGAACACAGAGTAGCAGGGTCCTAGCACCTTTTGTTCTGGTCTCTACTGAAAACCTCTGCATGAGTTGCAGAGTAATTTTATTCCCCTGAACTGGAATGGTCAATGGTCAAGCTTTATTCTATGGTCATTGAACCACTTTTGTTTAGGTTTGCCGTTTTGGTTTACAATCCTGATTAAACTACACTGCTCACAAAAATTAGGGGATATTTCAAGATGAATATGAAGAGAATCCCACAAGAACTGCTTAATAATCTGATCTTGTCCATGCCACATCACTGTTAGTATGATTTGGTAATATGACCATACACTCTACTGAACAGTCAATGTAGGGCACTCTCAACATGTTTCTGTTCACCCCCATGAATATATCACTGTCTACTCGGTCACATAATCAAACAACTTGAACTTTTCATTTGATTTTCTGATGATTTTTTTAAATTAAATAAATTCAAATGCTTCTTTCGTAACTACTTCATATTCATTTTGAAATATCCCCTAACTTTTATATTCAGTGTATCAACCTTGCAGTTTTTAGTGAGGTGGAGAGATATTTATTTTATATCTCCTGGTACATTATGTAATCCACGATGCTGTATAGTCTAACAAGGCTCTCAAGGACTATGTCAAAATTGCATTAGAATCGTGTAAACTCGTAATGACCCTTTTCTTTGATTTGTGATTTGGACGAATATTTCATTCTTATACCAGTGATGGGTTACATAAACAAAGCACTGACATGATTATGTTTTAATTGTTTATCACAATATGCACTATAAATAAGAACATTAACTTGTTTAACCTTCATCTGTAATGTAAAAGTGCTTACATATGTATGTAATACTGACTTGCCCTGTCTTTATAGTGCCCAGTGTATTTATAAATAAAGAATCCATTGGGACTCGGGTCTTCAATAATGTCTAGGCAGTTGATGTACTTTAAGTCAGATTTCTTAAGTTGAGCTGTTTGCTAACACTGCAAGACATGTAAGTTGAGTTGCCATTGAGGCCTGGGGTCAGGTTCCTGTGAGCAACATAATGTCAGCTGCACATTGTATATATCCTCAAATGAGAACTTGGTCTATTTCCACTCCCCACTGCAGCAGTGGACAGGCTCCTAGAAAGGCAGCAGTAAGACTGCTGATTTTGCTGTTGTCGTCTACAGTGTTGCTTGATAGTATGACTGTGCTTTAGTATTTAGTATATTTGTGCTTAAATATGACCTGAAACGTAATGATGTTTACACTATTTACAACGCTTAGAAGCATAATCAATTTAAACAAAAAAGAAAATATTATACTGTTATTGTACTGATACTGTACTGTATTGTACTGTTCATAATTATTTTATTATATCATATTTTGTTACCCTAGTCTAATCCCTTTGTCTTAGCCACTGTAACTAAAGATTTCCAGTGACTGCTGACAAGTCCTGATTGCATTTCGGCTTGAAGGTACTTTAGCTCGTTCCTATATACAGCTTCAATTTGAGATGTTGATGGGTTTTATAAATTTTCTGTTGTTTTATGGTCAGGGTTTTTACTTGATCATTCCAAAACATTAACTTGTTTTAGCTTCTTTAGCTATTATTTGCTAGAACAACTAGCTCATGGTTGTTGTCCGGTTCTGTGACCCACATTTTTTTTAACATTCAGTTTACAGACAGATGTCCTGGCGCTTCCATTGGCAGTTTTCTGATATAATTCATAATTCATTGTTTCATCAATGATGACATGCCATCCTGGCCCAGATGCAGCACAAGGGTTCCAAACCATAACATTACCATAACCTATATTCATAGATAGAATAAGGTTTTTTCCTTTCTCCAGACATGTTTGGTTTTAATAAGATGTTTTGTTTTGGGCTTTCGTTCACAAAAGGTCTTTCAATTTAGGCAAAATCCACAAAACTTAATCCTTGCAATCCTGCCATGCACACCATTGTTGTTAAGTGTTTTCCTGGTGGTGGACTCATGAACGTTAGCATTAATCCAGTGTGAGAGAAGTCTTTATTTGCTTAGGAGTTGCCCTGGTTTCCTTTGTGAACTTGAAAACTACACTGCTCACAACAATTAGGGGATATTTCATTTTGAAGTATTCACTTATTGATCTAAGCAGTTTATTACACTGTGTTGACCACTCCCTGTTCTTCCATTTGTATTAAATCTGTTTGGCTGTGGATTGGTGGAGTTTTCGGAGGTTCTCAGGAATGTTCTTTGTAACTGCGTTGTTGGACTTCCAAAAACTTTCTGTGAAAATCAGACTTTGCTAGATCACTGTTCTTTAGGTATAACTAGGTCCCCACTCAAGTTCTTGTAATATTTTTTATTAAAACTATAGACTCTAGTTTCACCTTCTAGTAATTTTAGAGGGTCTCACACTTTTTCACTCTTAGATCTGTAATCATGGATCAATAGTAAATAACTGAAGTATAATATTAGTTATTAAAGTGTTTGACTTGGTTCTCTTTCTACACTATTTTAATCATATTCCCCTCAGGGCAGGTACTGCACACAGGAGTCACAGCCAGCTGAAGCCAACAAATCAATACCGTTTTAAAAGTGAGACCCCTGGACTTTTTTCTTTCCCAAAATTTCACTTTTGAAAAAACGCAGATACTCTTCAACCCAACTGGCCATAGCTCAACACCTGCCCCACCAAGAAACACCTTGCATATTAAAGTGAAAGTTAAGAGTCTCCTCCATTCATTTAATGAATTAAGACAGCTAACCTTTAATAAAAAAAACAACATGATATTCCGACTAAAAGGTTGCTTTTGTTTTTGAAGTGTCCCTTCAAAAAAAAAAAAAAAAGTCTAAAAATTGACCCAGTTCGTCATTTGTTTTGAAATACCTCCCATTGGAGAAGCACTAAAAGCTGTTCCTTAATCTATCTAAATAAATGTCATCTATCTAAATATGGTAAGGTTATGCATGCTGAATAAATCAATTTCTTTCAAGCAGCATTCAATGATGGTATTTAAATGTTTTAAGAATATATATATATACACATACACACATGCACACAAATTGTATTTATTTTTTTCCCTTTTACTTTTGATTGTTGAACTTTAGTTGTCTTACTTTTTAGAGCTGTCCTTTATTTGTACCAGCATGAGGTAATGTCTCCTAAAAAGAGCACAGAACATGTCTGTAACTTGCTTTATATAAGAGTGTACGCTAAATGCTGTAAATGCAAATAAGGTGGAGAAAGAACGCCAGTGTTTTACCAACGTTAAACTCATTAACAAAAACTGAGTTACTGGCAATTCACTTACACTTTTCTGAATGTATGGGAATGTAGTCTATGGCACTGTGCTTTTAAAAACATTCTTAACATGTTTAAGTACAGAATTGCTTGTTATACTTTAGAATTGAAAATGTAATGTCAATCCTCTTGGCAACATTCGTATCATTTTCTTTGATACCAACATTGATCAAATTGTATAAACAAGTAAGCCCAAATGGCCTTACCTCACTTACTCTATACAACTTTAGTACATAGTTCAGAGTGACATTCTGTGGTCCCTATAACCGCCCGTGGTGATGAAA
Source organism: Parotocinclus spilosoma (assembly GCA_033117975.1). NCBI lineage: Eukaryota > Metazoa > Chordata > Actinopteri > Siluriformes > Loricariidae > Parotocinclus > Parotocinclus spilosoma. Next base: position 6,550 of record JAVSBV010156867.1, read on the forward strand.
CAGCTGTACAGATTTGCTGCCTAAAAATAGGAGATGGCTAGTTTAAGTTAATACCACTGCCACATCTAAATTTAGCCACCTTTTGCTCTTTGTTCTGTAAGCTGCAGAGCCTCTCTGTCGGGTATGTGTTCATGGGAGGCTCTTCACAAAACCCTGATGAATTTTAGAGATGGGATCAAGGTGTCTTGTTCTCCTAGAAGGTCCTCATTAGGATTACATGTTGCCTTTTAAACAGGCATTCAGAGACAATGCTGCAGCCACTTAGATAACAGGATGTAAAGGGCCAACTTGTTCTCATAGTATGTCATTAGGTACAAGTATTTTATTTCATATTGTTTCTTATGCCAGCTCATGATTTCACATTTAGTAAAAGGTATTATAGCAAGGTGTCAAGCCAGTTAATTTTCACTTAAATCTAATTTGAATTATTTCACCACTTTGTATACGTTCTTCCTCCAGAGCTGTGCCGCATCGACGAACCTCTGTGCCAAGATGAAACTGTCATCCTCAGTTTTGAAGCCATTCGCAGCATTCATAAGCAGATGGACGACGATGCCAATGGGAATGTGGATGTTGCAGAGACTGATGGGGTCAGTACTTTGCTTGTTAGAGCCTGCTAAGTTATTGCATATTTGCTGCAAAACTAACTCTGGGGGTGCTTGCTGAATTATTAATGAGACATGTTTTATGTTTAAAATTGTGAGGACGACATGTTTTCTAGAACGTCTCAGTTATAAAGCAAGTTTATGGAAAACGGGTGTTGTCCTGGTGGAAGTGACAATCAGAGGTTATATTACATCTTTGGCATTCCATCTCTAAACAAAATATAAATCTTCCCATAAATGGAGGTGTCATCTTATCTTATGTAATAATATTTGGCTACAGTGGTATTTTAAGTGGTAAGTGCTGTCTGGTGGGTCTGCAGGTAACGTGCCGTTTAACGACCACGACAGGATGTTGAATGAAATGGACAGGCACATAGACCAAAGCACCTACAACTGCCAGTCTATGTTGGTAGGGTCTCCGCCCTGCTAACTGAGTTAATGCAAACCTTGATCTAACACAGTGGTCTGGTCTTAATGATATGTTGCACAGATCTTTACTCCTGCATTTAACATGTCGACTTAAAAAAGTCTTCTCATATACATTGTAATATATCCCAGCGCTTAACATACAACGTAGTGTTTTAATAAGTGCCTTTTCTTATTCAATCTGTTGTCTGTTTAATGCTGTGGCTGCATCGGTGCATTGCGAGTTTTCAAAAAATATTAATGGAAAAAATATATCGCAGATTTTCGCTGTTTCACGGATTTTTGCGGAGCTCTCTCTGCACATGCGTAGTACGTGTGGTATAGTTAACGTACACATGTATTTGATTAACTTTTCCATTAAAAATATATATTACAAATATTAATTCTACTAATAAAGGAATGTTATAAATCATAAAATATTACGATTTACATTAAATAGCGTTTTTACTCAGCGGATGAATACTCACCAAAAACCAGAAGTAAGACTGGAGCATCGCCCGCCTGAGTCGCTACTTGCCAACATGACAAGTTTTTATCTGCGGTGTTGTGTTCTCTGTTCGGGAAAGTTTCATTATAGACTGAATTAATTCGTGCCCTACGATGCCAAACGTTCTGCAGGTTCTCCTAATAAATTAGTGTATAAATACTTAAATAATTATAGCTTCCTTACTTCACTGATTTTTGCTTATCGTATGTGGTTCTGGAATGTAACCCCGCGATAAACGAGGGAACACTGTACGAGACTGATCGGCCAATCAACTGAAAACCGACCGATTCTGGGTACTGGGCGATCGATCTGTGCATGTCTGCTTCTAATATAATTATTTATAATGATACCTGTTTTAATCTTACTCAGTAATTTTTATGGTTATTTTTGCAGTTAGTCCACCATTTGATTTAGTAAGAGAGAGTCTGTAATTATTCTGGTTTGACAATGTTTCTCAATTCTGGTTCTGGAGCCCCATCACTCTGCATGTTTAATGTATAAGCTACCCAGCTTATTAACAAACCCATTACTGAGGTGAAGTGGGTGTGGTTAACCAGGAAACAGCAGCAGGAGGAGGCTGGAGTTTATTTTTGGAGCTGTGAGGCTACAGAGCTTAAAAACTGCACCAATGTCCTGTTATGAAATCAATTTATCAGAGCACTAGCCAAAAACAGCCAATAGAGCCAGACTGGAGTAACAGTGTGGAAACTCACTTGCTATGGTGCTGAATCTTGTAGATTTATAGTCAGGGACAAAGCTCATTTAATTACACAGTTTATGTTAATCCTCCAATTCATTATCAATGCTCACAGGATGCTGCCTAGAGGGTGCTGGACCTCCAGCAGCACTGTTATGTCTAATCCACTCAAACCAGCACAACATGCCCTAAACCACCTTATTAGTGTCACTGCAGTGCTGAGAATGATCTATCATAATATTAGTGCTTGATCTGTGCTCACTTGGTTCATCCCCCTTACTCTTTACTAAGTATTTAGAGAAACAGATGGACTAGTCTGTAATTGTAGAACTAGAAAACATGGAAATGAATCTGACCAATGAGTAGAAACAAGGAGGTGGTCATAATGACTCGTTTTATTATTTATGAATCAAACAACCTATTCAAGATACTTATTATTATTTTTATTATTATTATTATTAATACTTTTTATTTGCAAAACAATTTTTCTGCTGCTTGGATTTATGCTGGCAACCACAGAAATGATTCTACAAATGACCCATTTGAGTATTGTGTGGCTGTCACTGCAGCAGAATACACAATCAGCTTGTTGGCACTATAGTGATTGACTTGGGAAAGATTTAGCAAACTATCTATTTGAACACAATTTTCCACCTACAATAAATTTATTTGATCTTGGCAAAATATTTTTTTTTCTGTATCTACAATACACTGGACCTATGAGCCCAATGAGTCTATGAAAATACTCACTGAATAGAAAGTTTTTTTTAAATGCATAACCAGTTCAGGCTGTGTTGTACAAATGGAGACATCTTTATGGTTTGGTTATTCAGTTGCATCCAATAGCACAGATTGAAGTAATGACAACATCTAAAATGGCCTTCCTGTTTGTTGCCAATGTCATAATTGAACAGTCTTTGGCATGGTTTTGCATTTAATGGTTTTTACTCTTGAACGAATGCAGGTTGTTGACCTTTTACTATGCCATAATTTCTCTTTAAGCAACTTGCTTTTTCAGCAGTTTGTTGTTTAACTATAGTTATGCTGACTAACTCGCTATCGTCATCATTTTCCATCATCTGTGGCAAGGCTTTGGAAAAGATATGGGATTTTTAACAGTCAGCTCTGTATTTCTAGGCATTTTTCTAGGGGGTAAGAAAATGTAGAAAATAGTTTTGGATAATTAACACTGAATATATGGCAAATATACATTTGAGTACATTCTTTCGGAAATTCAGGAATTTATCAATTAAATGATACAAAACAGCTAGCCCTGAAGTGAGGCTTTGTGCAGCTTCCCTCATAACAGTGTAACTCTTCTTCTAAAGAGCAAGGACGCTGCAAGTAATCAGAACAATACAGAAGCGTAGCATATCCTCTGGGGTCTCAAGTCGTCTCTTGCAGCCCTTTCTAGCGTTTGAAAAATGTTTGCGCACAGCCAGTCAGCAAGTTGTAAGCGTTATGTGAACACTGTTGCATAATGGAACATTTCGATAGAATCTGCTAGTGAATTATTGCCTTACACAAATAAAATGCTTTGCTGTGAAACATTTCATGCACATGCAGAAAGGGAAAATGTCGACCTGAGACCCAACAGCAGTTTAATGCGCAGCTGAATAGGAGACTAACATTTTTTTCATCCCAGTGGCTGGGTTTCTGCACAGTTTCTTTAAAAGTAGCACCTATAAATCATAAACTATAAAATAAAATGATCAAATAATAAAAAATTAAGCAAACCGTCATAACCAAGCTAATGGGTCTTATTCTACAGTTCTTGAGGGAAGATCTTAACTACCATGACCCCAAAGCCAAGCACAACAGTTTTCATGGAGATGACCAGTTTATCAGTGTGGAGGACCTGTGGAATTCATGGAAAAGCTCTAAAGGTAGGCACTTCTTTTTATTAAATAATTTTATAGCCTTTAATGATGAGCAAGATATGATAAAAGGCATGTGTCGACGGCTGAACACGGGTGTTGTCAAATGTGTGTAATTCAGTAAAGTAATAAATTATTGTTTTGTAGAACCTAGTTATGGACTCAAGCCATTTGTGGTCATTTGCATGCTGCATTTTTTTTTTTTTGCTGAGTCATGTATGTGATTAGGTGCTTAATTTTCAGTGTGATTGTGAGTAGGTTTGGTGTTTTGTCTCAATCTTGGACATTAAACGTCACATGGATTGCTCCTATATGACACCCAGAGCTGTATCTATCATATGTTAGTGTTGAAGTGGAGCAAGCCAGGCCACTTGGTGAGAAGCAGCAGTATCATCCAGCTTTCAACAGTTTGTTCAATTACTGATAAGTCTCTCTCCTCTCTCGCTCTCTCTCTTTTTCTCACTAGCTCACACACTCACTCATTCAGTTTACACTGCATTGCAGCTCTTCTTCACAGATAAGCTTTGGAAACCGAACAAAGGAAAAATAAGCTTCTCAACCTTGTGAAGTGACCAGACTTTTTTCTGTTTGACTGAGTCATTGTGTAACATATTAATGATGCAGAAGCACAGATTTACTTATCCATTCCCAGTGGAGTTCTGATGGTTTAATTCTTGCTCTGATTATCTCAGCTGTCACTAATGTGGTTGCACTTGATATAAAAGCCTTTTTTTTTTTAGTGGATTACCTAAACCCACTGATGCATTTCCTTGCAGCTATGATCTTGCAGTGCCTGCACTTTGACCTGTTGTTTGTCATTGCGTTAGTGTTTTTTTAAAATTATTATTATTATTCCTCAGTGTATAATTGGACAGTGGACGAGGTGGCAGAATGGCTGGAAAACTATGTTGAGCTGCCACAGTATGTGGAAGCTTTCAGAAAAATGAACTTTAATGGAACTGCCATGCCACGGTAAGCCATTACCTCTTTAACCCTCAACACGTAACTGCAGCTAGCAATATGTAACAGTTATTACTTAGGCTGATATGATTCTCACAGAAAATTTAAGAGGTTCATTTTTTTTGTTTTTATATAATGCATTATACACTCTATAACCACTGTATAGTTCACCTATACAACTGCTCGTTAATGGAAATATCCAATTACATCGATGCCATTGATTGGCATCAAATCGGTGCATTTTTATATTTAGACAGGGTCAAAACGACCTGCTGAAGTCAAACCGAGCATCAGAATACATGCTGGTTCTAGCAGTTTGAGTACAGCTTTTCCCTTGCTGTAGTATGACTGTGCTCATGTTGTGTGCATTTTTATTCCCAGTCTGGCTCTGAAGAATGCCACTCTTACTGTGACCGTGCTGAAGATTTTGGACCGCAGTCACACTCAGAAACTTCAGCTGAAGGCTTTGGACACCGTTCTCTTCGGACCCCCAATGAGTAAGCGCTTTTGCTTCATTTTGTAGTGGATTAATTTGTCACCTGTTGTGAAAGTCAGCTTGTCCTGCGACTGTTCTATGGAGGCTTTTTGCTTGCATAGTTTGTGACCATGATTTGGAAGACGATGCCATCGTCTACATGTCACATAATGGTTTGAGGAATTTCTGCAATGCTGTAAAACTATTGTCTTTTGTGATTTGTCCCTTATACACTTGTAAAATCTATAGGAATTTGCACTAAAGCTGTTCCTGGTGGTTTTAATGGCAACTAACACTTCTAAAACACTGTATGCTGGATTTAGCTTATAATGTACATATTAATCGTTTTAACCTAGTGGACTTAAAAAAGTTAATAAAAAAACTAAACGTTATTTTGGTGTCCAACCACAATGTAAAATGTCAAGCAGTCTTTGCCATTATACTGTAGTATACCAATATCTTCATGGTATCTAGTGGTTCACTGAAATAAATGTGCTGAGATCAAATTTTGTGACACCCAAAACTGAAAAACACAAGGTTTGTTTATATGATGTTACATTCAGTGTGTTTCATTTTTGCTTTATGAATGGCTCTTTAAAATATTTTCTTATACTGTATATAACTCATGAGCCGTGATTACAGTCTAATGATTCCACGTAGCTAACCTTATTTTGTTGTAATTCTATTGCTGATCAAATGGAATGTAGAATGGTACAGGAGAGTGAGGGAGACAAAGTTTGTTTGAAATGACCTACAAACCTGTTTTAAATAAGTAGCATTTTAGGAGTGCGTGATAATGACAAAAATAGTATCTCTATTGTCTGAGATTTTATCGAAACGTATTCAAGTTATTTGAACTCCTATCTCGCAAACTCTTGAATTAGAAATATGCCTTATAATCTGTTGATTACTTTGTTGTAAGGCACTTTTTTGCAGAACGATTGCGCTAAGGTTTGCCGAGTATGTTTTTGTGCTGGTACCTTGGCTGGTTTAAGCCTGCCCTGGACAACCAACTCTCAGTTTGTCATAATGTTCATATTCTGCTCAGTGATTGGATTATAGGTAGATGGTGAAATAAGTTGGGTGTCGAGATGTCTTTAACGGCAACCGTTTTCCGACATACTTTTGGTCATTGACCATGACTTACTATGATTTAAGTCTTTTGAGAAATATCCGTCTTTTCAGAGCCAAGTAACCTCCATGAGAGTAAGGATGACTCACATCTTGCAATTGTCTGTAATGATATTGCGAGATTATGTGGCTGGTTGTGTCTGTATTTGGTATCCTGGCCCAGTTTGTTCACTCATTTTTAGCTTGAGTCATGCAGTTTTAGTTAGAACTCTAGCTTAATTTGTGGCACTAGCCTGCTGCATGCATTCATTGCACATACAATATAGTTGTCTGACTATATTGGATAACAAAGCACGCACATCACCAAAACAACAGTTAAGATGAAACGTATCACACACCCCTAATGTTTATAAGCATTAAAATTATTTTTAAAGCGTTATATTTTGATATTTAATCATCATACCAACTGTCTTTCAGCATTCTGCAATCCATCCCAGACTGTTTCACATGTCCCTATTACCAATGTATCAAAACTGTCCTGAATTTTCTTAATCCCTGCTCCTTAAATTCTCTACCTGAAGCCTTGTACTTGCAGGCTTTTGGTCATTAAGCTTCATTTGGTTACTATCTGCATTCCTGTCTGCTTTGAGACCTAGCCTGTCATTTACCTTTTCACTCAAAAGCAGGTGTATTGTTTATTTATGTGCTGTTTTTGGTGACTGAAATTTCACTGCCGTCTTACTACAACAATAACAGAAGATACAAGGATAAACAGCCAACAATTAGGCAACATAAGTGAGGGCTTTGGTTCACCGACTGATTTGAAATTGACAAAATAAACCTGCAGGCAACAACACGGCTAAAACCTTAAACAGTGTAGTTTTATTACTTGGGTTTCAATATGTACTGTTTTCAAGTTTTGATATCTCTACAGTCCTGGGTTAGGCTGTAAAATGTCTTTTGCTGTTTTCCTCTTTACCATTGGTTTGAATTAATTCACTAACTGGCCATGCAAACAGCCTACCTGCAAACCTGTTTTTCATCTTCATTTGCATACATCTCATATCAGAGAGGAAAGAGTTTTAGTTTCTCGTTTATGGCCTAAGGAATTGGATCTCTAAAGTAACCTAGTTATTAGGAACCTAGCCACGGTTTTGAAGCAAAGCAAGTCATTTAGTGGAAATAGGAAAGCCTTGTGGGTTTGTGATCCAGTACACTGTTCAGTTTGGGTTTTTAGCTGGTGTGAGCTGCTGTTAGAAATCCAAAGAGAGACTGGCTACTAGAGGAATTGTTCATTATGCTAAGCACAGCTCTTTGGCGCACTGATCAAGATGAGCACTGCACTCTTTCCTTCTCTTGTACCTGCTGTGCTATAAGGTTGGATTGGCTCAGATTTTGTCTCTGAGCAAAATCTTGTTCAGCTCTTAGGATGATAGTACCTGTTATAGTGCATATACAGTCGAATCCGGGACCAGCCGCTTATTCGGATCAAATCATAAAGCACCGAAACAAATCCTATTATATACTTGTAATATTATTGGCTTATTTGGACCGAAATTCCGCTTGATTGGAACGAATAAATAAAAGAAGCCACTTAGAGCGAATGCAAAGAGGATCAGCTATTTATGGGAGGATTTTTGGGATCCCCGGGAGAATTTATGCTTTTATCAAAGGTCAGGAAATCCGAAAAGTTGTGTT
>JAVSBV010156886.1:0-14844 GCA_033117975.1 Parotocinclus spilosoma
AATTTGGAATAAAGCTGTAATGTAACAAAATGTGGAAAAAGTGAAGCGCTGTGAATACTTTCCGGATGCACTGTAAAAGTCCCTGGGCCTGCAGAGAAGTGGCATTAAATGCCAGAGTGCCCTTGCACCACTGAAAAAGTGCCATTGAACATTTACAGCTGTCCCGCAATTCTCATTGTGGTTACCCATTGCTGTGGTATGATTTTATTGTGTCCCTCACAAGCGTGGAGATGGAGGTGATAACCCCATATCTCTAGCCCAAGAGCTGAGCTGCAAACTTTCTGATTTCTGCTATAAATTGCATTTAGATGTAATGTGTGAGAACTCAAGAGGGAACCCCCAGGACATATGGATGCTTTTTACTGTTCTACCAGATACTCTGACTCCTTTTAAGGCAGGGACTGAGATGTCAACTAGCAGGTTTTGCTAAATGTGTAGTGTTCTGTGTTAATTCCATTATCTGCTCTTTTTTTGGTGTGCCCATTCTTGGGAAACTTTCAAGACGCGGGGATGAGGTTTCAGTCAAATTCCTCACCATGATACTCTTGGAATCTAAAACGAACAAGGCTTTCTTACTGTGCAGCTAGTGCAGCATATTAATACTTTTATTTCTCTTTTCAAAATGGTTGTACTCTTATGCTGATTAATGTGATACTGAGGATGTCTGCTGTGTATATCAAGTTATTTTATAATGATTGAAGGACGGTAAAAATCACAACTACTTTAATGATCAAACACTTACTTTTATTTCATGTCAGATGGTAAGAAGCATAGATATTTAAGGCTTTGTCTGATCAACTGGTGTTACAGGAATGGATGTTTATTAACAAATCAAAAGACGTTGACCAAACAAAACATCCCGCAATGAAATAAAAGCCAATGTAAGAAAAAAAGCTTTTTTTTTTTATTTGCATTGTCCATACCTACACATCACTTACAAATCACAAACCACATTCTTATATGTTATAGAACATTGGCTACACTTGCAGGCTTCTCTTCACCCCCCCACAAGCATTCAAGCATTAAAATTGTGCCAAAAGCTCAAACCAACTGAAACAATGACTAGTGATGTGGTCCAGAGGTATTAAGTTTTAATTACTTTATAGCCTACCACATGATTAACGTTACATTATCTTTTTTTATTTTGCATAAAATGTGTTGGAGAGAATATGTGAAAGTTTACTTTAACACTACAGTGGATGAGACTAATACTTCAGATGAGCCATTATCTTTATGGCCAATAGATAATGGGTGATTGGGTCTGGGGATCTTACCCCATGTGCGAGGTTGTCCATGTGGATTAGCGCATGGGTAGACTGCAGGCGAGCCTTGACTGTGTTTTGTTAGTTTAATTGTATTTTTGGGCATGTGATAGCAGGTATCCTGCCAATTACATTTTGTCCTTCCATGTCTATTTGTCTGGCTGCCACCTGCTGCCTCTCGTTCACCTTCTGCTGCTCTGGTCTGGCTTAAGTAGGGTGTAATAGCCAAAACTGGAGCAGGAGGTGCTTGCTCAGTTGCCCAGTCTGTTTTGTCCCTTGGCTGCACTCTTTCCCGCTGCATCTTGGCACAGGTAGTGGTATGGGGCAGATTATGTTTTGTTTTTTGAGTCAGTCTCCAAGGTCCTGCTTTATTACTGAGAAGAGGTGTCTCATGCCTGCTTACCTCCTTCAAGTGCTGTCCCCTTTTGCTGGGTGATAATTAGGCTTGGCTTGGAATGGCAGACTCTGTGATTCCCAGCTTTTCTGCACATCTCTACCTCTCAAGCTATGGCACAGTACAGTATGGAACTGAACAGCACGGTTCCTCCTATTTGTGTCTAAATGCTTCAGTTGAGTACTTAAACAGATGAATAACTAATTCAGCTGACAGTGTACAATTTCTTAGCACTTTGCTATGATTGGATACTTGCTCATCAGGGAACTTGTACATCAGGTCTAACAATCAGTCACTTAAGAGACTACGTCTTGTTTGTATGTTTGTATGTTTATTCAGGCTTTGGAATAAGTGTGTCTTTAATCTGGAAAAAATTCAGCATTTTCTGTAATTACTAATTACTACATCTTTCATTGGTGCACTATGTTTATTCAGGCTGTGGAATATGTGTGTCTTTGAAGCTAGGGACAATTCTGCATTTTTTGTAATTACTTTCACGCAGAAGGTCTGACAGATTTTCCTGACCAGTGTTCATTTCTGTTTATATTATACAGTTATAATCAGAGTTAATTACAAGGAGGCTGCAAAATGAGCATAATCCATACAGTTAACCTGTATGGCCTGCTGATATATTTAACAAAAAACAAAGTACATGGGACAAAGCTGATACTGTGGTTAAGAAGGTTGTGAGTTAAAATACTGGGATCAGTATTGGGTGTTAGGTGACGTGTTAGGCACTCGCATACTGACCAAGTGTAAATGTGACTGACTAGTATCAATGTACCCTTGTTCAAGTCGCATAATAAACAAAACAAAAAAAAGTTATTTAGTTAGTGTTGTCCAAAAATCTGTTTTTGGCAGCTTAATAAAAAAGATGAGGTTATTGAAATCTTCTGTCCTTTTTGATCTTTTCCTGTTTATTTGATATCACAAGCACAGTGCAGTTAGTATTTGTTTTATTGGTAACTGATATGTTTTTGGGGCCATTTTTGCTGTATTGTTTCTGGCAGAACCACAACTATGCCCATGTTGCACTTTAGATGCTATTTTAGACAATAACTAATTTAAACTTAGCTAAAGCCAGTGCTGTAATCAGAATTGTTTGAGTCAAAGCCGAAAACATGCAGTTGGTTTGGATTGTGTGAGCATTTTGGAAGGTCCTGGTTAGACTGACCATTTATAGGCTAATGGTTAAGGTGAAAAAAATATGTTTTTGAGGCCAAGATAAGGGTAAAGTGGTGTTAAATTAGTACCAGTAAATACTTAGGTCCTTTTCGTATTCAACTGTATTCATGAATTTTTAACTGATGTGTATAAACATGTGCCAAGTAATAAGCAAAATGTACATGCGTTTGATTAAAGGTGAAGTCGCACAGTGGTGAAGTAGTTAGTGCTGTCACCTCATAGCTCCAAATACCTCTGTCTTGATTGGTTTTAATTTTATAGCAGATCAGTTTAGGCTGCTGCATTTTGATTCATTTTGATTCATTCACTATTGCAGTCATTAAATAATACTTGCTTTCATTTATTGTTTGATTTACAGTATTGTTTATTAGCTTAAGACCAAGGAGAAACCAGGAACAAGACCAGGGTGCAGTGGTCTCAAGACCAGTGTACTACAACCTTTGTGCAAGGCACACAGCAGAAATGTGTCCTCTTTTGTGTTCTGGGTCACAAGGCAGAAAATGTACAAGATCTGCTTTCAGTGCTACACACACTTTTTACATTTGGATCCTGACCAAGAGGTAATTGATTGATTTAGGCAGTTGTAGTTACTTTAAAACACTTTTGAGACAGATGTAGCGGGAATTTGAGCTGTTAATTGCTCTGTCCTCTCAGCATATTTATCACATAGTTGCTAAATGAAAGCTTGTTGTGTTGGATACAGTGTTATTCTCCATGCTGACAGAAGGACATTTTTGGATTCTTCAACTTAATCTTTGAGGAGCAGTCACACAGTGGCTATGCTTTACGATACCACAGGCTGTGAAGCGATCGGGCACTCACAGCAGTCGGAGGCAATCCTAGAAAAAAATCAATAGGCACTGGATTCATTCAGGTCTGTAGATATGCTGTTGGGAACAAGGTCAGAGATGTTATCTTAGGTTGGAGTGACAGTAGAGTGGATTTGACAAAATGTCTCAAGTCCAGTACACACAGTTTCTGAAGGGTGTGCAGTGTACAGAATATAGGTTACAGAATATAGGTTACCCTGAGGTTAACATTTTTATGTTCAAATATGTTTGAGAAATACAGTAAATAAATAAATAAAGTAAATACAATATTGTTGTTGTTAATTCAAGTGTTCTAATTCAGACTTAACAGAGCTCTGCCAAGCCATTATATCCATAGGCTTATATTCATCACTGAGTTGATTTTTGGAATGTTGAAAGAAACACATTTCTACAGTTCCTCTGCTCTACAAAATCCAAGCAAGCCCCTTCTTTATATGGGCAATTCGGCATAGAAGGGCCATCCATTATGTCTACTTTAAAAGGCTTCATTGTAGATAAATGCACTTTTCAAATCTCAGAGCTAGCCTTATGCCTGGTGAAAAGGCAGTCATGATTTTCCACAAGTGCTGCTGATGGTTATTGCTAAGGAGATGACACCCTGCTTTGTTAGATGTCTATTAGCAATCAGCAAGGTTCTTTTTTACTTTAGAGACTCCTGATTTACTAACTGTCTTACTTTCTGCACTCTCTGCTCCATACTACATAAAAGTGTTAAAGAAAGATTCTGTGTGGTTAAAATTACATGCACACCAACCTGAACTGGGTTAAGCTTCTTTTTTAAATCAGGATTACATTTTCTACAGACTCTCTATTGAAACTGCACAGTTTTTGGAAAAGGGTCATCATAGGATGACTGCTCAGACTTGAAATGTAGAGATTAGCTAACAAACTATGCATCAAATTACGTGCAGCTAGTACCTGGTAGATGGAACTGAAATAACAACAAGTGATTAACAAAAATAAACTAACTCTAGCCACAGCCCAGAATTCCTTGGGAACAAAATACATCTGAAGTTCTTCAAAACTTTGTTAACCTCGATGCCAAAACATATTTTAATTGTAATGAGAAGGAATGCAGTGTTATCAACTATTATTTTATAGTGCTGTGCAAAAGTCTTATGCCACCATTAAATTAGATATACCATTGTTTTAGCATTGGTATAAATGGTCTCAATTTTAAAATACAACCATAAATACTGGAAATATATACAGTACTTAAAAAAACAGAAATAAAAGCTCAAACAGATCGCAATCCTGCGGTCAAACCTTAACAAAAGGCTGGACAAACAAAAACCCAAAAACTTTGATCAACTCCAAACCCTGCAAAAATGGTTTGCCATCATTCAAGATTTTGCCCCAGGGCTGATATCCAGCATGCCAGGGTGAATTGCAGAACTCATAAAAAAGAATGATCACCACTGTAAATATTAAGTCTGTGCTGAAACTGGATGTATACGAAAATATGTAAAAAGTTTTTTTGTTTTTTTTTATGGACTGCTTATAATGTACTTTATTATTTCATATAAACATCTGACAGAAGTCTCTGAAAACAAGAAAACCCTGAGGTAGCAAACGTTGTGAAAATATAAATTTGTGCCATTTTCATAACTTTTGGCCATGGCTGTAGATATAATATTCCCCCAGGGGCTTAGCACGTTTTATTCCAGTAATGTTCAAAGCAGACTGGTTTATCCCATATTTTAAGTACATGAGTCAACATGAGGAAAAATGTTCAACGGGTTTGGAAAGGCAATTTAATATTAGTAAACATAGACTCACTTTGTTTAATATTTTCATGTCTGCTAGGCTCACCTCACAACTGTAAGTTTGTGCCCGATCTTTAACCTAATTAGTTGATTGGGACCTGACTGTGGCAAGGTAACGCTGGCAAGCTGACAAACTATTAGGTTTGGGAGCACACAGTTAATAGACAGCTAATATCATGAGTGAATGGTAAAAGTGGAGTCTGATCTGACAACACATAGAAAATCAATAGTCTATTAGAGCTGACAAACCAACGAAAGCAGGGAAGGGGAAGAGGAGAAATGCTGCTCGGGGCAGGTCTTGCCAAGCTCTTGTTTTCTCTTTCTGTCTCTTTCCGTCTTCTATTCCTCTCCTTCTTTCTCTATCTACTCACCTTATGCCAGACTCCACACTAATGAAGTAGCTGTCTGGAGAGCAGCACAGCCTGCAGGACTGGGCAGCCATAATGAGAGAAAGATAGGGAGCGAGAGAAAAGGCCAGCCATGCATGATGCGGCCACACCACAGGGCATGCTGACATACAATTATAGGCCTTCATTAATGCACTCCCCCAACACACTCACCTATGAGTAAGAAGGAGAAATGGAAGATATCTATTGGCCAGCTGTTGTCAAGATGTCTTCTGGTTTGAGCTGGAGATTTACTTTATTTACATACTTTTATCACATACATACAGCAGACATTTTTTTTTTTGGTAAATCAAATCTGCACTCTGCCGAGTGTTCCGTGTAAATGAGGCTGGTTCAAAGCAGTGTGTTGAACATTTTTGAACAGAACGTGCCTTCAGCCTCTTTTGGCAACTGCACAAATAACAGCCAGGGGATATGAGCTCAAACAGTGTGACTCTAATGCTAGAGTAAACTCTAATATGGCATGTGTTAAAGTGCATGTCTTTCTACTTGAGGTGAGATAGGATGACATAGGGTAGGATTTGATGCCGCAGATTTTAGCCTTGAAAATTGCGGCTTGCTTGCCTAGATTGCAGCAGGGGCGTCGTCAGACCCACTTTACTAGGACACATGCCCCAGTAAAATGTTGCAGTGCCCCGCTAAAATCACAGCAGTAAAAACTCTTTGCTGATTGCTGCGCAGAACTACAATACAGGCAATGCAAATTCACTTCAGGCACTAAATTTCCCCAAAATGCCCCCAAAAGCATCTTTTCAAAAGCTTGAGTGGCTAACACTTTCAGTAAGAGGCATCTTATTTCGTTTTTTTTCAACATGGAGTAACAGACAACAGCAGACATTTAAAATGAGTCAGCTATGCTGCAATAATAATAGCTCACAGCTACAGTATATGTTTCCGCCACTTATAACAGTATAACATATCAAAAGTACACATTAAATCACTAAAGCAAATGCATTCATTAAACTAGCAAAAACAAATGCAATTAATTAAAAAAATATATTCTTCATTTCTTATCCATGACCAAGCAACATACACTTTAATGGGTAATCACTTAATCTGTTTAGTGTTTAACTGGCTTACTTTTTTAAGCACACTTGCCTCTCACATTACAAGCCTCTCACATTACTCTCACATTACAAGCTAAGCAGATAAGTACAACTGTGCCCCTCTAAACTATGTCTATGCCCCAGTACAACAAGTAATATAGATACACCCCTGGATTCCAGTGTCTGTAAGTGTTTTAAAATTATGATGTTTTAATAACAATAAAGAGTGTATATGGCATAGATCATTTGTAGATAGTGGCTGGTTCTTCCTTAAGGTGCTAAAGCTCAAAATCAAGAACCTAGAGAATTGGCATAAGAGCATACGAGAAGTTACAACCTGTAGTTTCTGCAAAAATGTGCTAAGCTCTGCCTTCTCTTCTAATCCTTTAATATTACTGTCGTGAAAATGATTTGGGGGAAAATCTTCAGACCCAGTGCGATCTGGAACAGGATAAAATGGTTACTGAAGGCTATTTCATATTAGCTCTGGAGGTGCATGCCCAATACATTTTATTATTAATTAAAATGTTATTATTCATTTAAATTGTATTATTTACTTAATTTTACTATTATTACAACTTAAGTATTTCAATTAACATCTAGACCACCTAAGGAGGATGGGTCCTTTATTGAGTCTTGGTCAAGGTTTCTTTATCCTATATTCAGGGAGTTCAGGGAGAAGGGATAATCGCACCCTTAGACTAATGTGATATACACTATACAATAATATTTACTAGGGCTAGATCCGAATATTCGGGTATTTCGCCTTACCTCCATGATGATGATTATTAGCTGCTGTATTAACTCTTTGTACCCTTTGATGTCACTGTTACATTGACTGAATGTAAAATGGTAGAAGAAGAGTTATGGAGATTAATGGTTTCATCAAAGTAGATGGTGAACCACCATAAAAGAAGAAGAAGAGTAGATGGTGATTTTCTGTTATGATAACTTGACCTAACTAATTAAACATCTAAAGTATGGTTTTACTGTTGTAATGTATGGATACTTTAATTTAAGTGCTTTACTGGACCAATCTATAAGACTTCTTTCCACAAGAATCCACAAAATCACAGGACTTAGGCTTGTGTTTGGTATTGCAAGGCTGCCAAAGAAAAAAATATCCTTCACCCTAAAGTTCCTTAATAGGTTTGAGTGACCTACGATGACCCAGCTTATTTCACATAGAGCTATAGTATGGTGTTTACTCCTGGTGAAGTGAAACATAGAATGCTTTCCCATGGTACACTTTACAAAACCAGGTTATGCCTGAGCTGCACAGTAGCATCTTTGTTAGCCAGCTGATGGTGTTATGAAACTATGCCTTTCAGGGACCAGTAGTGCCTCAGTTGCGGTGGGAGAAGCTTCCCACACACTCATTTAATCTCTCCAGATAGAAGCCATTTGTCTGAATTAACTTGCATATTGGGAAATATGTCTTGGAATCCTACATAGTTGTGTTTATTTCCTTTACCTAAGGTCATGCTAGCTGTCTGGGCTGGTGCATTGTACTAAAATGCATTTGCTGTGTAAATTCTAAATGGAATCCGAGTGAGCGCTTCCCACACATTCACCTTCGAAGCAGGTTGCATCGCTTGGCAAAATAAATTGGACCAAGTTGGGAGTGGGTTCTCAGTGGAAAAATGTAAGAACAGTCCATTTTAGTGTGTTGTACACACCATAGTACAGTTACAAAATCTGGTAAGTGTGATTGAAAAACCATATGGAAATCAGTCATGCTAATCATATGGACCCACCTCATAGAAACAGAAATGTGAGCCAATAATCCCTTAATAAATGTGACTTACCTGTAAATGAGTAGATGTCAGATTTGTCAGGGGCTACCAGGGTGGCATCAGGAGAATTGGGACCTGCCCTTCTTCTAAGAGGGCTTTCCACTAGGTTTTGAAACATGCCTGTGTGGTTGGTTGCTTATGTACAGTAAGCAGTAAGCCCTGGCTCACCTGTATTTTGTTGAAGTTTTAAGGTGCCATGGAGTTGAGGTCAAGAGTATGTGCAAGCCAGCCAAATTCTTAATCAAAGTTGGCCAAGTCTCTGTGTACATTGTTAAAGGACAGCAGGGTAGAAAGTAATGAACTGACTGGTGGAAGTCAGTATAACCTATACATTTGTCATATTGGGAGCCTCTTCTAATGCCCCTGAATGTCTATTGAGACTCAAAATGTGTGCTTTATGTTATGAATGTGTTAAGTGAGTGTTCCTGAAATAGCAGAGCACAAGGGATTTCAAGGTGTGTCCACAAACTTTTGTCTATAGAGTGTAGTTCCTTAGGCTTGCCATGCTATTAAATAATTTATTTAACAGCAAATGCTGTTACGCTTGATAATAGATGGGTCACATACCAACCTTGAATTCTAAAGCACTTATATATAATGTTACTCTGGAGTCTCCTATCTGCAGGTTTATAATTGCAATACAAATGCTCCCCTTTCCCCAGAGACGAACCTCATTTACAACAAATACCAAAAGCTGCAAGAGGTGACATTTATGCTATGAAATACATGTCACTTTTCCCCAGGCAGTGGGCCTTTCTTAATACATGTTTAATATCAGCAGTAAAAGCTTATAGCACCCCATCCATTCTTCAACTGCCATCATTACTGAATGAGCACATTCAGATGAGTACTTATTATTCCATTTTTTATTCTGTTCTTTTCTCCTTTCCCTCTCCTGCTTCTCTCTTGTTTGCTTTGCGCGTTTGTGTGGACGAGCTCCAGTGATTTGGGGTACAACTCTTGTGGCAATGCTGCCAACACCTGCTCCCCTACTTCTCAGGAGGATGGAGAACGGCTGTGTTGAAATATTTAATGCTGCTCTCGGCTCTAACGAGCATCTCCGGAGCCTTTCTGAGGCAAGGCTTTGCAAACGTTATTCCACCAGAGACACGAAACACATTTGGCTGTCCTGTAATGAAATTAAATCAGATCTGAACACAAACCATGCTTACTCAATAGCAAACAATTCTTACATGATGGTCACATTAATAGTGCAGTTTAATAGCAATAGCAATTTGTCCATCCATTCATTCATTGTCTTCTGCTTAATCCACATGGGGTTGCGGGCCAGTCGGTGCCCACCCGGCAACTCTCTGGGCACAAGGGCATGGATAACCTTAGATGGAGCGCCAATCCATCATAGGACACACACACAAAACACACACAGTTACACATTAAGGACCACTTAAGAGACACAAATTAACCTAACTCATGTCTTTGGACTGAGAGGAAACTGGAGTACCCGGAGTAAACTCACGCAGACATAAGGAGGACATGAAAGAACCCAGGCTGTTCCACCCTGGGATGGGACCTTGTTGCTGTGAGGCAGCGGTGCTACCCACAAAGCACATTAGCACAATAGCAATTTCATAGCAATTTCATAGCAAATAAATTGTTTTCTACAATTGTTCTACAAAAGTAAGTGTTTATGTGCATTTAAACAAGCTATTTCTAAAGTATTACATGGGTTAAGTGCAACATTTCAAAATCATGTAACATATACATTATATAGACAATTGTTTGTGGACACCCCTTCTAATTGTTGAGCTATGTTATATGAGCAACACTCACAGCTTTCTTCTTAGAACAAGTCTGTTTATCACTTTTTTGTCCTGCTGTCATTATACAAAGTCCAAAGAGAACTGGCTTAAAAAATGTGTACATTTTGCCTGACTTGGGCATTGCCTTACTTCAGAAGTTCATTTCATGGTCATGTTCCAAAATCTAATGGAAGGAACAAATGATTTAGTATCAGTTGAGGGCGAATTCCATACTAAAACTATATGTTTTGCATATACGAATTGTGGGGTGTGCAAAAACCTTTGTCTATTTAGTGTACGTGGTAGGTGTTTTAAATGTGCTGGATAAAATGTTATGTCTGAATCACGTCTACTGACAAATCCCCTAGCACATGCAGCCTCCATATCGTGTAAATGAAGAGTGGGGC
Organism: Parotocinclus spilosoma; assembly: GCA_033117975.1. Classification (NCBI taxonomy): domain Eukaryota; kingdom Metazoa; phylum Chordata; class Actinopteri; order Siluriformes; family Loricariidae; genus Parotocinclus; species Parotocinclus spilosoma. The sequence continues at coordinate 10,854 of JAVSBV010156886.1, forward strand.
TTTTTCTTTCTTTTAAATTTTTGGTCAAAGTTGCTCATCAGATGAAGTTTGTAACATCTCTATACACACATCTCATTTTTTTAGCTACTATTTATTCCTCCATCATCCCCACAAGCAACCAACTCTTTTTTTTGCTTTTAAGCATGACTTAAGTTCAGCAATGCTTCCTGTCCCTCCATTACACGGCTGGCTTTAAAACTCCGGAGAATTGACCAACGAAAAAGAGTTTAAAGTGAGCAGAAGTGCTTTAAGTTGGAGGCTGGCTGTTCTGTTTATAGTGGATTTTGCGGTCTGTTAGAGCAGCTGTATTGGCTTCAGATCTTCTCCATACATGTTGCCTTTTCCCCAGGCCATTAAACACAGCATGGACCATCACATGGCCGTTTTAAGCTCCATCACACATAGCAGAAGCTCAGCTCAGCACTGAGACCCTGATTTGAACCTTCTGTCCGAGGGCTAGTGTACAACGTTTTGTTGTCCATATGGACAAAATATGCATATTATATTTTAGGGGAATAATGGCTATAGCACTATGGGAGGTGCTTGGTAAGAGATTCAACACCATGCAGAGACGAGGAATATGAGAATCTTCAAACCAGACATACATCATAGATCAAATATCAGGGCAAATACACCCACAGTTACTGTTATTACAAGTGCAACAACCTAGTAAGGTATTTTTTTGCTCTTCTAATTTAATCTCTGTATTCGGTGCAGACGTGTAAATGTTGTGAACTAGTCAATATTTTAATGACTAATCATTTAAAGACCATTCAGTCAGTTGGTCGTTTGCTTTACGGAAGTCTTAAAAGTTATAATAAATGATAATAGAAAATAAGTGTCACACCCACGGGTGGTTCCAGCGACCAAACCCGTCCTATCACGCGCACACCGTCACCTGAATTCTGATAACGCACCTATTACACACACCTAGGACTCATTAGGTTTTCATTATTTATACACTTCCCGCGCACCTTTCCGCTGCTAAGTCACTTGGTCACTACCTCGTCACTAAGCGCTAAGTTCATTTGTTTATGCAAGTTTGTGAGTACTTTGCTTGCCGGTATCGACCTCATTTCCTCGTTCCTCGTTTACACCTTTTGCCTGACCCTCTGGACCCTCTGTTTTTCCGTGTCGTGTACCGATCCTGGACTGTCTGACCATGTTTCTGTATAATAAAGTTCCTGCCTGTATGCTGCTTGTGTCTCCGTCTTTTGCACTCCGCATTACAGTAAGTCTTTTAAGTATGAACATTGTAACCATAAACAGCTGGTTACTTTACCAATCAATGCTGAGGATCCACTGGCAGAGGTGGGAGTTAAACTTTAGAGCAGTTAATCTTCTGTGTGTGTGTCTGTCTGTGATTGTGATTTTCCTTAAGTTCAATAAAAAGAGCTTTATAACAGGTTTCAGGCGGTTGGTAGCATAATACTTGTGTTCTCAGTGGTATCTTTGACGCATTTACATTGATGGTCCACAGGTTTTTTTTGTGTAAATACCCTTTATATTTGCATTACTTTACCATGCTTGCAAAACTCTGTACTTATGCTCTTTGGATGTGTTAGGCACCATTCATTTTTATTAGGGGCTTTCTACATTAAAAAGAACAGGAAGTAATTACATTCAGGGGAATGTAACTATAGAAACAATATACATATTGGAAAGGGAATTTAATGTAAGTTACAAACTCATGCTTTTTATTGTTTTTTGTTTTTGTTTTTGTATAATTAAAAAGTTGTAATCTGGTCTTGGTCTCATCTCAGTTGCCATCGGTCCCAATCTCAGTCTTGACTCAGACTCAACTGCTAAAAGTATTGAATCAGTGTGTCCCGATCTTGACTTGACCAAGACTCCCTGTGACCGGTCTCGGTCTTGATTCAACTCTAGAGGGCTTGACTAGAACACTAGTGAACCCTTTGGATTTTCTACATATCTGCTTAAATATTATTGATCATCAGATTTTTACACAAGTTCTAAAAGTTTATGAAGATAATTCATTTAAACCAAAGAAAAAAAAAAGGTTTTGAAAGGAATAAAGCTTTACCATATGGTGTCTGCACATGTGTTTCTTTCACTCATGAGTTCTACCCGATAGGCTAAGGCTTAATTTCTGAACTTTGGTGCACTTTGAAACACTTTTATTAAATGTGAAATAATTTTATTAAAAGACTAAAACAAATTCTTTGCCTATTGCTAATGTATTGTAAACAGATTCAGTGGCATCTTCTGGTCACATTGTTTTTATGCTTCTTCACAGATTACTTATCAGTTTTTGTCTAATGCAATGCACTCAAATTGGTGTCATTGCTTCTTTAGATTCACTGTCATTCTCTGAAATAAATGTCAGATTTCATAAGGTATTGCTGCATCCTGTTATTATGTTAGCATCACTCGGCTTAATAACCCAATACAAAATGTCGTCTGTATTCAGTCATATTTAGAAATTTCATCTCAAGCTGCTTAGTGTTTATTTCTGTAATGGCTGTTTCTACACAAAGGTCTTGCACACTCTAGTATGGGTAAAACCATAAAGCACTTGTGTCTGTCATGTGTTCAATGCCTGATTGTCATGTATTGCAAGCACAATGCAATCAAAATGCGTCCTGCTGGAAAGTGTTCTATATGAAATCTACGTGAAAACTCTGGCTCTGGCAACATAAATGTCATTTGTTATTTTTTTTAAACAGCCTGGCTATTAGAATTACGTTATTCGTTTGCCTTCTTTGTTTGTTTTTTTTAATTAGAGCATGTTGTAATGACAAAACATTTATTGTGGATAAGGACAGTTACTGGCCCAAATTTCATTTTAGGATGGGAATCCGATAATACACATAAATACACATTCAGCAGAAAGTGCATTCTATATTTTGAATCTCATATTTTCCCAGGCAAGCAGTCTAATAAGTTAGTGTACTCTGGAAGTCAAGAAGTCAGCAAGGCGTGACGTAGGGAGTTATGTGGTGGGAGTGATGAGCACTAGGAAATGTAGTGAGAAAGTTTTATACGTTATTAAATAAATGGCATGAGGTACTTAATACTTTCCCATAAAATAAGCTCTATGTTAATGACTTTACCCAACTGTAGTATAATATAAGTGTTATAAATATGATGATCGCAGTGAAATGCTGTGGTGAACGCCATGGTTGTGAAATAATAAGCACGTTTAATATAGGCTACACTATGATATATACTGTATATATTAAACTGCTTGGTTTATGATAAATTTAACTTTACAAGAGATTAGTCAGAGACATATCCCCATTTTAAACCTGGGACTACCAGACGTATATAGTTTGACCTCTCTGCCTTTTCTGTTCCTCAGTCAAGAATTCTCGCAAAGATCGCGTTTAGAGAGCACACTCTTAAATTGTTTTGAATTTCTAGCTTGGTTTGGAGAAAGGAGCTGTCATATGGCCATGTTGTATCTGGTCTGATATAGCTATATACACTGATTAGCGATAACATTAAAACCACCTGCCTAATTTGGTATGCGGCTTCTTCGTGCTGCCAAGACTATGACCCGTCAAGGCATGGATTACATGTTTAGCACTGGGTTCCAGTTTAAGTACTGGCCAGTCAATACCTTTAACTCTGTCATGTTCTCAAACCATTCCAAGTAGGCGTTACGTGTCATAGAACACAAACTTACATAAATGGCATAAGATGGCTAATCAGTCAAAGCCAGATCCTTTGGTTAAATCCAATAAAGGATTATTTCTTCATAACGTATTATTAAGCATTGCTCTCACCCTGACCCTGGTCTGAAATCAATGTGATTATGGTAAAACAAAAACAATTAAAGCTGTTGCCGCCATAACAGAAGGAATTAAATAGAAAGGGTTGTATGGTCACAAAGTAAAGCTGTTAAAGGTTTGTCAAGGCGGTGTGTGTGTGTGTGTGTGTGTGTGTGTGTGTATGTGTGTGTGTGTGTGTGTGTGTGTGTGTGTGTGTGTGAGAGAGAGAGAGAGAGAGAGAGAGAGAGAGAGAGAGA
>JAVSBV010156895.1:0-14842 GCA_033117975.1 Parotocinclus spilosoma
ATAGGGCATGTTCGTTTAATCGGACCAGACGGTTATTAGGACCAAAACCATCGCATCCCGATGTGGTCCCATTAACCGGAATCAACTGTATATACATGTCTAGTATTAGGTTGTCCACCTCTGTACATTGTCAGATTGTACTCATATGAGCATATGTGTCATCAACTGAAAATCAAATTGACTTGATTTTCTTAAGTGCATGTTGACTCTGGTTGAGTTTTCCTTTCTGTGCAGAATGCCCTGTGGATCTGTTCTTTGTGCTGGACACATCCGAGAGTGTTGCCTTAAGAAAAACACCTTCAGATTTTTACATCGAACAGATCAAGGACTTTGCCAAGCAGTTCATCGATGAACTGCCTCAGATGTAAGTGACAAATTTATTTACATTAATATTACAAGTCAAGTCACTTGATACAGTGTGCATTTTTATTTAGTTATTAACTCTAGTTGTGATGCTCTTAAAAGTAACTACTGAATATACAGTATCTTAAATAACTGTCTCTACAAATTAAGATTTTTTAAATATCAAATTTTATTTTTTTGATAACACGTTGTGGACTGTTCAATCTGTGCTTCTCCTTGTGACTAGTCGACAGCCCTGCGACCGCATTGTTACCTGGAACTCTGGTGCTTTGCACTACAGTGATGAGGTCAAGCTCATTAGCTCCCTTGTGGAGCTGAACCCACATAGAGACAAGCTGAAAGAAGAAATAGACCGTATCTCATACATTGGCAAGGGTACATACACTGATTGTGCCATCAAAGAAGGTATTGCCGAGGTTCTCCGAGGGTACGTAAAACACACATATATATATATCAGAGTCTTTTAACAGCTTTTCTTTACTCTGTATACAGTATATGCATAGAGAATAATGCAAATGGTGCCCTGTTTTTTACACTGGCAAATAATGTAATAATGTTTTTCTCCATCCACTCGATGGCGAAAAACAACAATCATTAAGCATTAATTTATAAAAGAAATATTAGTTTATGATTATTAGCTCATGGTGATTATGGTTGCATAAGACGGGTACACTATGTGCTAAGTAGCTATAAAATGATTACCAAAAGAGAGCAGATTTTAGATTTTAAAATGAGATGTGAAGTACAGCTTTTAGATTTTAATAAACTTTAATTATTTTATATATAATTTGTATATAATAAAGTGTTGTAAATAAGCTTGAAATATTGTCCTGATGGTAGATGAATGGTGTGCACTACATAACAAAGAAACATAGAAATGTAATTCAGAGAAGAAGAAAGATTCCTGGGAGGAAGAGAAATCGGCAAGAAAAGATATAACTATAGCAAGTTAAAAAGGTTCTAAAAAACAATGCATTGGATCATTTATGTAAAGCTTTTTCAGTCTGGTAAATCTGACTTATTGTAATTACAGTTGAAAAACTTTTGTTTCAGAACAGAACTGCTGGTTTTTTTTTTTCAAATATAATTATGCACAATTCACCCGCCCCCACACTGATTCAGAGCAAGTAAATCAAATCAGCAGCATACACTCTCTTTATCTTTTTAGAAACTTACTACCTTCACTAAAGTCCCTCTTTTAGATAAAACATGTTTCCAGTCCTACATTATAATCTAGACTAGAAAGCAATCCATCTTCCCCAAAAATAAAGTTCAGTGGGAGTACATGTAAGCTTTATGGAAAGAAAGATTATAAAGTTTCCCTGATTCCTATCAATAGCCATGACACTAAGAACTGTATACAGGTATGCACCACAACATCCGCTGAAAGTCCACTTACATATACATCTGTGAAGTTCTAACTCACTTAACCCATGCAATATATTGCCAAATACAATAGCTCGTTTAGTAAAGTACTTAAGTGTCAGCATGAGCAGACTAAATACTGTGCAACATTTAGTTTACCACTAAAAACATACCTTGGATTTGTACTCAGATAAAAGTCCAAGTACACAGTACAAGAACATTGTGTGAATCTGGCCCAGTTGCAGATGCATTTCAATTTGAGAATTTGTTTTTATTTGATTCCATTGATTCCATAAGATGACACATCACGGCACATCGTAAATCAGGAAATCTGTAGTACAGGAACATGCTTGACAGTTTTATTTCATAAATGTGTTTATGAGAGAGAGACAGACAGATAAAGAAAAAATGTTTGTGCAGTTTAATGAGGATCCGAGTAAAACAGGGCACTGCTTGCACCTCAACAGTGAGATAAGATTTTACTCATCTTAAATATGAGATCTTTTTGTGGTGGTTGGTGTTGATATTAAATAAATAACTGTATAGGATCAATTCAGCATCTTGGCTATTTAGTCAATACATAGTACCCTTCAGTATCTCATATAGCAGTCCTGAGTACAGAATATAATATTGTGTTCAGACAATATCCAGATACAGTTTCACAGAACATATCACAGAACATATCTTGGACGTTTAGCAAATCATACCTGTATCATGATGTTTAAATGTGGCACCTATTATTATTATTATTATTATTATTATTAATAATAATAATAATAATAATAATAATAAGTATTCTTAAGTATTCTATCAGTCCTTGAGCAAAGCCCTTAACCCATAATTGCTTGGATTGTAAGATTGCAGTTGTAAACCACTATGAACAAGGGCTGGTAAAGCCCTTCTGTTGAATGACATGAATGTAAATGTAAAATGATCTATTATGAATTGGTAATACAATTTCTTTAATTTAAACTATTGTTTCTGTCACCAGAGGCTCCAACTATCGTGAAAATAAGTACCTAGTGGTTGTGACGGATGGTCACCCTATCAGTGGTTATAAAGAGCCCTGTGGAGGGATACAGGAAGTAGCAAATGAAGCACGGCAACATGGTATCAAAGTGTTTTCAGTTGCCATCAGCCCCGACCAGGAGGTACTACACCCCAAGCTTAATAAATCGACATAATGAAACAGTATTTAGTTAAATTAATAGTTTAAAAATCTCTTGATAATTAACTTGCACTACATTTGGAAACAAAACTTTTGATTTTTTATTAAATTGTTGAAGTATTTCTTTTTTACTTGTCTTTAGTAGCTTATATAATCATGTCATGATACACCACAGCTGCTTGTGGCTATTTATGTATATTCATGGTTACCTGCCCCACACACTTCTGTATGCTTGTGTGTTTGTGTGATTTCACACCTGCGTAGTATTACCCCTTATTATGTGATACAAGAGGTGGCATAATCCTATGCCTAATGTGTGGTATTTAGTCCTTGTTGGTTGTGTGTATTATGCATTTACATTTCTATTAGTTCATATAAGCTTTTTTTTGATAAACATTTATTTTGTAATTCAACCTCAACTGTTGTGCCATCATCATCCCGTCTGCTACCTTGGTGTGCAGTTACTTGTGACTGTTCATTTGCACTGTTTTTAAAAATCACAAATCCATGCACAAGATGGGTAAAACTTTTGCTCACCTATTACTGCTATTGTAAGAATAACTTTAGATGTATAATTAATGGGTTCTATAAGCAATTTGTGTTAGTGTTCTCCTCTTTCTGTAATGGCAGTTTATTACCACCTGCTTAAAGGTGAATTGCATGTTTCAAATCGTGGTTATATTCTTACTCCTGCTATTTCTCTGTTAGAACACCAGGTTGTCTGTTATTGCAACAGATATGAGGTACAGGCAGAACTTCACTGCTGCAGATGACCTGCAATCCAGCAAGATGAATACGATTAACACAATCATCCACATGATCGTGAGTACCATCGTCAAGCTACAGACATTTTTACCACGTCACTATGAACTGGTCTGTGTCCTGTGAATCCAAGGTAGACTCCACACCTACGGTAACCCTGATTAGAATAAGCAGACCAAAACTTTCTGAATCAGATCTGAAACAAAAAGTCTCTGGCTGAAATAAGTTCCTGATAATAACTGAGTGACACTTTTTTCACAAACATTCAAGTTTTCGTTAATGCTGTCAAGAAATTTGTTTAAGGCTACGTAAACAACTGAACAGAACTTCAGATACCTGTTTCCCTGAGATGTGTTTAAATATTATTTTGAATCCTGTAAGATACCAAAGAAAGTTCCCAAAGAAAGTTTCCAAAGCCTTCCATCCCCATGTACCATAGGCCCTTCAACTTTAGCAAGATCTGTTCACTCTATGCCTGTTGTCATTGTTATGAAAAGTATACTGGTCACAAAAATGATCACATTATTTCAAAATGCAATATCCCCTCATTTTTGTGAGCAGTGTAGTTGTTGTATTGTTTCATTGCCAATATGAAACCAGTTGAACATTTCTACTTTTAACTGTACTTTTAACTATCAAATTATGATTTAATAATGAATGGGAGTAAATGATGTAATGATACATTTTAGCTTTAGAATTTTAATGGTTTTTATATTGGTTTTCATTTTGTTTACTTTCTGTTTGTTGTTCTCTGTGTTCTATTTTCTAGACCAATGAAACAAAAGATCTGGTATGCTTGTTTTCTTACCTCCATACATTTAACCTGCTAGTATTTTGTGTTTTATTGTTCTTTAATGTTGTGAAACATGTATTTGATGTAACATGATATAATATGATGTCATTTCCTTACCTTTTTACAGTGCTGCTCAGTTGACTGCAATGTAAGTATCTTCATCGTTTAGACTACTGTCCACACTAAGATCACTGCAGATTCTATAGAGTAAATGATATGATAAATATTTTGTTTTATATTTTGACAGGCTCCTCCTGGACCTATTGGACCCAAAGGAGACCTAGGACAAAGAGTAAGTATACAGTGTATGACAAAGGACAGTGTTGTCTTTCTGTTAATAATTTTGTTTTTTTCTTTTATATAGCCATGCCTTTATGTAATTACATATCCATCCATCTAGTCACAGTTTAAGGCTTATTCATTTGTTTCTTGATTTATTTACTATTTCCGTACAATATTTCATCAGCCATTCATCAGACTTCCTTGGTAATTTTATTATATGAAATGTCAATAAAAAAATTCTAAAATAAATATTTCTAAAAGTTCTTGTGTATTAATGTTGGTCTGTATTATTCCAGAAATGGTTACTGATACAGCAACTGCACAAGCTCACACCTACACTCGTTTGTCTTTGTAAACAGTTACTGAAAGTAAAACATTTTTTTCAGGGGGAGCCTGGAAGACAAGGGTTGCCTGGAGAGAAAGGAGACACAGGACCTATGGTTAGTACACATATAAAAACCATACTTCACCATATTTCACCTATGTACCTCGTATATTACATTATACATAACTATTCTGAACATCTTGAACAACACATGCTTGTCTCACTATACTTGTGAGAGCATTCCATTGATATTATGATTAGTGGTCAACCGATACGGGTTTGTTAATGGCCAGTGCTGATATTTAGAGAGCAGGGTGACATACGTATATACATATACAGAATTGGTTGTTTGGCGATAAAATACTTATTTTATTAAATAAAATGCAAATTATTTTAGAAATCATACCTTATGATTTTCTGGATTTTTCTAGACAGTTGAAGTGTACCTACGATAAAAAATGACAGAATGTAGGGGGGAAACCTTTGAAAAACGGCAGTGTATCAAATACTTATTTGATAAGTTGTGCCTGCTTTTTAAAATGACAAACCCGTTTACAGCCCCACATTACACAAATGTCGCACGTACACTCTTTTTTTTCTTTTGTCAAGTGTGAGTCATTTATACGTTTGAACTTCATTTATTAATGAATAGCGTAGCGTCCATAACTAAATTAAATCAACATAAATTAAGATCCCTTAATGTATCTTAATGTAACCTCTAAACCTTAATGTAAGTACCCTGTTTTGATTTATCAAATAAAAGTTTATGTAATGTATTTTATGTAAAAAATCAGAGCGACTAAACAGTTCTCACATTCAAAATGGTCAGATTTTCCTATTCTTGTGAGGATATTTGGTCTTCACAAGTATACCAAGACAAGGTACAGACAAAGACACAGACACACACACACACACAGACACATTTATCTTTCTATAATTGTGGATACTTTCCTTCATCATAATATTACTTTAATTCATGTAACACTCTTCCTGAACAAGACCAACTACACCATTATGCTGTATATGTTCTCAAATCCAGCAGTTCCATTATTTCAGTCCAGTTGTTACAGGAACATTTTGAAGTATACTGTCCAACCCTACTGAGACAAAATGCAAACGTACAGATCAGACTTTAATATTATTAGAAATTTGGAAATGTTACTTTGTCATTGTTACCTTATGTTTCTACTGAAAGTTAAATATTTTAGAATATCTCACAAAACATGAGATTCATTTTTACTACTGCCTGTTGATTGTCTGCCCCATTGTAAAATCCTTCTCCTACTGTTCAGGTAAACCATAAACACTCTAAATAATTTATCTTTAAATGATTCTCATATTAGTTTCAGATACACTGGTCTGATTGATCAGTACATGTGCGGAAATAACATAGAGAGCATTATGAATATAATGTTAAATAAGCGTATTACTAAGTAGCCCATGTGAGCTTTCTAATGTGTCTAGTGTAAGTGTATGCATGTAATGTAAATTTCAAAAGAAATATTAATAAGTTATATATTTGTATTCTTTCCTTATTATATGTGGCATGCTTCTGGAGGTGGTATGTACGAGCATGGGTTGAATGGCAGTGGTGAAACATATAGTAGGATACACAATACATGTACAAGCCAGCACTACCATCACTGCCACTGAAACAGACTAACAAAACAAGTGAAGTTACACGGGCAAAAATAAGCTAATAAAGCTCAGGGTCTAACAGAGCTAAGTAGACTTTCAAGGCTACGGCACTGAAGTCACAGTCACATTGGACATTTAAGTCACTCAAGTAGGTGGGGCCGGAGGATTTGCAGCACAAATAGTTGTGCCTTGTTGATGCTGTTGGTGCAGTTGGCATTGCTTTGTCCAGCAAAATTGTGTTAAGAATGAAGAACCTTCGGCTAGGACTACTACTCCCTAAAAATAGGGCTAAGAAGAAAAAAAGGTTAAGTGGTCGTCGTATTCTCAACTTGAGAAAGTAGTTTAAGAAGCCAGTGTGTGGCACTCTCGTCCAGTTTGACATGCTTCTGTTCTCAATCATAATAATTGAGTTTCCATCTCATTTGTGTAATCAAACTTTCTTTGACTTTTCATTTGCTTTTCTGATAAACCTGTTTAATAAAATAAAATAAAATGTTTTGTGATTGCAGTCCCAAAGACCAATTTTCAGATCATTTTAGTGATCACCTGTAGTGATAAACATCCTATCGATTACTTTGTCAGTGTTATCTGTATTTTGCACATTTAATTTATTTTATTATTTTCCTTCAATAATAGGGAAACGATGGTGATCGTGGTCCAATCGGTTATCAAGGCATGAAGGTTAGTGTCTTAAATTTGATTTATGTGAAGATTTACTAGGTGCCCTGTTACTGAACCTCCAACTAATTATTTACATTTGGCCCTAATTTATCTTTAGGGAGACCAAGGAGAAAGGGGAAATAAGGTAAGAAATAAATTAGGAGTAGAAATATCACGTTTTAAATTATTGTCCAATACATTCTTATCTAATTCTTTTCTGTATGCAGGGTGAGCGAGGCCACAAAGGTTTCAAGGTAAGGATATGGTGATGCTATAGTGATGTTTTCTGGTAAATTGTTAGCCCCACATATATTTTGTTCACATTATATGACATTATATGTATTTCTATAATACTTTCAGGGAGACAAAGGGCAACCTGGAAGAAGTGGCGTTGATGGGCAGAAGGTGCGCTTTTTTTGTTTGTTACCGCTCCCAAGTAAAGAGTCTGTATTTATTAACTCAAACAATAAAACCAACATCCAATCAACAATGAATAAGCAAGGCCCAGGAACAATCCTGGGTAAATCTATGTGCAATATGTTGTGCATGTAGTCAGGACTAAAAGTAAACCAACAAGAACTACTTTCATGATTTACTAACAAGCAATATGGTTTTTATATTTATGTAAAATACACCTAAAATAAACATATGTCAAATACATACATATTTACGTATTACATATTTATGTAATATGCATAAAATGTACTTATGAATCTATGAAGCTGTCTGAATATGTGTAAAAAAAAAAAAACTAAATAGAATAGGAAAAAAATAATTATTTTTCCCTTAACACCTTTATTCGGTTATTTATTAGTTGTTATATTAACATGCATTTGACTTTTGATTAATAGGACTCCCAAGAAAGTATTAAATCCTAAATTTGAGATTGCACAAAAAATTACTCTCATAATGGCAAATGTACACTGATCAAACATAGCATTGAAACCCCGGGTAGGTGATATGAATATCAGTGAGAGTGTCATTTTCTAGGTGAGTGTTCTCATTCATATGGATGTCATTCAGACACATACAACCTACCTGAACATTGTTGCAGTCCAGTTACGGCAGAGGTGCTCCATAATGGGACTGTGGTGGCCTAGTGGTTAAGGTATAAGACTATGGACCAGAAGGTCTAGGGTTCAAATCCCAACTCTGCCATAATTGGGGTCCCAAACAAGGCCCTTTACCCACAATTGCTTGGATGTAAGACTGTATTAACTGTAAGTTGCTTTGTATAAGGGCGTCACAAGGCAAATGTACCCTGCCACACTGCAAAAAATTGTTAGGATATGGTTTTAGGAATATTTAAACTATTGACTACTCCTCCTGATTCCTCAGATCTGGATTGAGCAAGTTTAATATGTACTGGACCCTCATATTTCATGGATTCCTCACCTAATAGCATCCAGAGGTCTTGTTGAGTTCATGCCTCAATAGGTCAGAGCATTGGCCAATCTGTGAACAGCACCTGTGGCTACATTTAAGATAATTGTCGGGGTAATCATATTGTCAGGGTAATCATCTTATCGGTATTAAATATGTTGTCGCTAAATAAGGCTTTATAATTTGTATTGGTGTAATGATTAAATGTGTAATGAATTCAACACAAAACATAGATAAGCCAGAAGCGTTGTGAAATAGTGCTGTGTTATGTGATCTGATAAAACAAAGATTAAACACTTTAGCCACAATCACCAAAAATATACTTGTAAAGGAGGATAAATGTTTCAGTATGGGGGCGGTTACAATTTGGGCTTGTGTGCCATTCATTTTGATTGCATTACATTTGCAGAATCATGACATGGGTAGGTTTATTCCCTGCAAGTTTCAATTTAGCACTTTCTTCTTATGCAATTTGTGTACATTGAGTTACTTTCTCTAACTCTATTCCTTCCTACTGTGCGTCAGTCTAACAATTGTATAACCATTATATTTACTTGTTTGTGTTTTATTTGACAGGGCGAGCCTGGCTTTGTTGGACTTTCAGGTTGCAAAGGGTCACCTGGCCCTGATGTAAGTCTGGGTGTGTGTGTGTCTGTGTGAGTGTGTCTGGTTGTTATAGTTTCAGTCTCTGCAGGTTCCTGAGTCACATCCTAACAGTTGCGCATCTGCATGACATTTGAAGCCTGTTGAACTTATGCTCAGTTAATACACCCTAATATGAAATGTATACTTTTAAAGTAGTATTCGTTATCATGTGGTAAATATTTAAAGTAGGTAAACCCCTCTTTCACTATCAGAGTAAATAAAGAATGTATTGCCTCTTATGCACTCACCTCTAGACAAACAGTAATTGTAAAGCTTGAGTTTTCACTAGCTGGTGAAAACTAGTAAAGCAGGGTTTTTTTGCAGTTAGAGCTTATACGCTGAAACCATGCATGTCCCTTCCATCAGCTTGTCAGTCTTATACTATGTAAAACATCTGTTATTGCTCAGCCTGCATCTGAAGTGCAGGACAGAGGATGTTTGCCTCACAAGTGCCAAACATTCACCAATCCAGACAGGCAGGCCTCTTTCCAAGATCTCTCTCAGTCTCTTTAAAGAATGTGCTTTATTTACATTCTTTAATAAGGATGTATGTAGAATAAAGTTGACTTTATTGCACATCTTAGCCCCTTTTCAGTTAATGTCCATGTTTGAATATTTTTACCGCTCTCTTTTACAGGGTTTGCCAGGAGAACCAGGACCTAAAGGAGACTCTGGTCCTTATGGAAAGAAAGGAGCAAAAGTAAGGAACCAATGTGTTTGTCTCAAAGGGTAACAGAGATTATAAGCAGGGAGTGAAAAGTGGGGTGCTGTCTGTTGTGAGTGAGTTCAGTGTGTGTCTCGTTTAGGGTGAGCCTGGCAAAGAAGGTGAAGCAGGAAGACCTGGTAACTATGGACCCCTTGGAATTAAGGTAATTAAAGCGCAATTTATTGAAAGTAGAAGTTAACAATAGTTTCTGCCTTTATTTTTAGTCCGTATTATCTATGCACTTTACAGTTCTTAATGCCTCACAGGAAGCCACAGCTGGTGATATTTGAAAGTGCCGTGGCACTATCCAGATGCTTAACTTCACAGGAAAAACAGAAATATTACTTATTATGGATGTTCTTTATTCAACACATGCTCTGTGTTTGATTTTTGCAGGGTGATAGAGGACCAAGAGGAGCAAATGGGGACAAAGGAGAGAGAGGAGAAGATGTAAGTGTTTTAGGTTTCTCTTCTCATCTGTTCTGCATTTTAAACATTTTTGTCATGTGTTTCTAATTCACTAGATCTTGATTAATTAAATGACTTAAGTCTCTGAATTGACTTGCAGTTCCAGTGCATTGTGCCTGTATTTTTAAGAAATCAGCATTTAAGTACTACCCGCACAAACATAATATCCCCAACAAAATAACTACAAATGTGCATGTTTACAGTGCCCCTTGACAATATTATAATTCGAACTTCGGTCTAGTGAAGAGCATTGGGAAGATGAAGGTAAGACAAATTTAGAAGGGTGTCAGTGTACTGGTATGGCAATATTTTGAGAGAGGTGCTTTCGCAAACTTACTAATTATAAACATGACGGAGCAAAATGGTGAGAGTGACTGTCAGTGAAACCCATAGTGAAGTGTTAAAACGCTGCTGAAAGCCACAATTTTGAGAGATGTTCCTGATTCTGTATTCATGGTACGAGCTTTCAAACTATTTCAGCAAGACAGCCATGCATGAGGTGTATGTTTTATGACTAAATAAAATTTGCTTTAGTCTGCAAAACATACTTATAAGCGTCAGCTATAAAGTTAGATAAAAACAAAAAATATTTGTGCAAGAATATTCAGTAGTCCTGAACTATTAATCATTAATGCAGACCCACAAAATGTGGCAAATTATCAAGAAATACAAAGAACAAAAAAACAGGCACACCCCCATCACTACTACCAAAAAACACAATAAAAGGATAAGAGGAAAAGCTTTTGATAAACAGAATTGGGGAATAGCAGAGCAAAGTAGTCCCAAGACTTTAAAAACTATCCTGCAAAAACACATGGGGGCGAAATAGAAGAAAAAGTTCAACACAAGGATCAAAAAGCTCATGATACAGAAACAGCAGAAAGACTCCAACAGGCTCCAGCACGCAAGACAAAACAAAAGGTCTGGCAAAGAGTAAAGGCTGAACCGGGCTATAAGCAATGAGAGAAATGAGCCTCAGTTGCAGGGAGTGATCAGTCAGGATGCTGGATAGGGGAGCAACAGGCAGCTTCATGCTACGAAAACAGAAGCACATGGAAGGGGTCAACAAAAACAGAGCACAAGTGGTGTTGACTGGCAGAAAGAAAAAAAATAGCATCAGATCACAATCCAGTCAATTTCGGTTAAGACGTCTAGCTTTCACTTGGATTTACAAAGTTCATTAATTAATTTCTATTCATATTTTTTTATTTTATGATCATGATCATATGCTATACACATAGTATGCCTTGTCAATCCTGCCTAGTCAAAGTCATATTTATTTAAAAGGCACATTTTGCGTTGTTGTAAGCATTGTCTCACAGCAGCTTTACAAATTTCTACTACCGGTACCCTAGTGTTTAATTTTTTCCTACTTACTTTGGAAGAAGCCAAATTTTAATCTTAGTCTGTAAGACAAGAACGTCAAAGTTGTATAATAATTTGTATAGTCATTGTAAAGTATTTTCAACCCTACAGCTGACACTACAGAACGTTAATAAATATGAGTCTTGTGGTTTATTGTTTTGCAGGGCTCATCGGGACCTGATGGCCAAAGAGGGGACAGAGTAATATTTGGATTTAAATTTGGCTTTATCACACTCACTACTTTTCACTTCTAGATTTATCTTAGTCTAGAACATACTTTAGTGGTAAAATAAGGAAAAATTCTAAAGAAATATTGTATTCCTATATCCTTTTACAGGGTATACAAGGAGAGAAGGGCGAACAAGGTGCTCGTGGAAACAGGGGTCCCAGAGGAGAACTTGTAAGTGTTCCGTTATGCTGTGTAGTATGGTTCAAGGCTCTAGATTTGTTTCTTGTTTGATGTTTAAAATCATTTGTATTCAACTGTGAGAGCAGTGTAGCAAATAAAATGTGTAAAGCATGATTTAATCTTGTCAAATTTGGGGGGCGGCATGGTGGCTCAGTGGGTAGCACTGTCACCTTACAGCGAGAAGGTCCTGGGTTTAGTCCCAGGTGGAGAGGTCTGAGTCCTTTCTGTGTTGAGTCTGCATGCATGTCTGCATAGGTTTACTGGGATGCGGATGCTCCAATTTTCTCCCACAATTTAACACATACACGAGGTTAACTGATTATGCTAAATCGCCATATGATGTATCGGTGCTCTGTTTAGCCCTACCTTGTGCCCTGTGCTGAAACAGTCAGTGCCATTTGATGGCAGTATGTAGACCAATGACAATGACAAGTGTGGACCAGAACAGGACCCATTTGCAAATAGGGCAAGATTGTTGGGGATTACAACAGCTGGCATTGAAGTTTTAAATACTTAGGTTTCTTTAAATTATATAAGTTTAAGCAAGGCATGATACGATGGCCCATACACACTTATTCACATAATTGAAGATAAACGTGGACGGTATGTGGCACTGATATAATTATTAATCCCTGCAGGGTGAACCAGGTCCCAGAGGTGATCAGGGACGTGAGGGGACAGCAGGACTTAATGGTGACCCGGTAAGTGACACAAGGCATACAATATAACAAATCTGCCCTGAACCCTAGCACTGTAGTAGCCAAAGATTTTATGGTTATGATTTATGATTCCCCTTTATTATGTTGTTTTATTCCTTAATTATAGTGTTCTTAAGAATGTGATATGTTATTTATACGTGCAGTGTCTGAAGACCTGGGCACTTTTAATACCTAAGCTATTAATTACTATTAATCTCAGCTATTCAGTGGGGAAAATAAATATTTGATACACTGACAATTTTACAATTTTTGTCTACTGAAAATGAATTTACAGTAGAGCTGTCAGTTCAATTTTGTTGGCTTAAATAATCCTTACATATACAGATACACAAAAACATTAAAACCATTTGATCCATATTTGGGCAGCATTACTTGTCAAATTAACATCCACATAAATGGTCAGACACAGGGGTTTCCAGCAGAACATTACTCAGAGCATCATACCTTGTCTTCTTCCCAGTGGGTATCTTAGGTATACCCCTCAATCTTTGTGGATTCTGAGATGTTCTGACCAAGTCATCTGACCACAACAATTTTTTTGGACTCCTAAAGTCCAACACATGGACTTCTCCCATGTCCAACCCACTGACTATAAAAAATGACTGGTCACTTACCATCTAATATATCCATGAGCTTGATACAAGATGTGTCATCATAATGAGCTAATCAACATTATTTGCTTTATAATGCCATATGTCATAATGTATTTCTGTTTTTGAAGCTTTTATTTCCGGAACCTTTCAATAGCTTCTATGAAAAACAATACTAGATGGAAATATTGGTCGAAATATTGCAACAAAATATTACCAACATGTCAAAAACCTCATATGCTCAAATACATATAATATCATGGATTAAAGACCACTCACATCTGGATATCTGTATGTAAGCTGTCCCAAACACCAAGGCATAAATTATATTACTGAAGGTCATAAGCCTAAGTTAATTGAGTTCAATAAAGTGTCTGTGAAATTAAACATCTCCTGTCAAATATCCAGCTTAATGACTATGTCATGCTTTAACTCTAAATATACCTGAAATAATAAAGGACCAAATGTATGTGTGTTCCGTTCCCCCTAGCAATTCGGTTCCAGTCTAAATGGTGTTTTAACGATATAGGCATACCTGTAAGCATTTGCAAAATTCTGTACGTTTTGGGTAATAAAACAACTATACAACACCCCCAGATGTTTTACTTTTGTGTTATGTGCTGAACATGTCACAACCCAGGTGTTTACCTTCTTGTGCATAAGTTGTTGTTAAGGTGTTAAGCTGATGTTACTCTGTTTCTATTTTTGGAGACTTAGTATTATGAAAATGAGAATTGCTGCATTATTTCTCTGGCTGAATCTTAATTCATGAGAAAAAGCCACTGCTCTTTCAGTGTTTCCATTCAGTCTTACTTTTAAGAAAATTAATGTTGCACATGGAATCAGAACAGTTTAGTACTTTCACATGAGTCATATATTTGTGGTTTATTAGCAGAATAAAAAAGCTAGCGGGAAGGTGACCTTCAGCATTGCAGCTTATAAGTACCTCCAGAATTAACTCCCAATATTTAGGAAATGAAAAGAAGTGCATGTACATGTATCAGTACACCAATAGAGGAATGTTTGTATGGGTTTGCTTCAGTTCCCCTTCCCAACTTCTAAAAGGTATGCATAGGCTAGTGTATGCTCTAAAATGTCCCAGTGTGGGTGTGGGTGTATGTGTGCGTGTGTATGTGTGTGTGTGTGTGTGTGTGTGTGTGTGTGTGTGTGTGTGTGTGTGTGTGTGTGTGTGTGTGTGTGT